>JAUZND010058886.1:0-39344 GCA_034780555.1 Coelogynopora nodosa
AGATAGACTGACAAACACACGTTGAATATAATGGTAAGGGAGATCGACAGACAAACAGACTTCGAATATAATGGTAAAGGAGATAGACTGACAAACACACGTTGAATATAATGGTAAGGGAGATCGACAGACAAACAGACTTCGAATATAATGGTAAGGGAGATAGACTGACAAACACACGTTGAATAGAATGGTAAAAGAGATAGACAGACAAACAAACACACTTTGAATATAATGGTAAAGGAGATAGACTGACAAACACACGTTGAATATAATGGTAAGGGAGATAGACTGACAAACACACGTTGAATATAATGGTAAAGGAGATAGACAGACAAACACACGTTGAATATAATAGTAAAGAAGACAATTAGAAAATAATTGTAAATTAGATAGACAGACAAACACACGTTGAATATAATGGTAAGGAAGATCGACAGACAAACAGACTTCGAATATAATGGTAAAGGAGATAGACAGACAAACACACGTTGAATATAATTGTAAGGGAGATCGACAGACCAACAGACTTCGAATATAATGGTAAGGGAGATAGACTGACAAACACACGTTGAGTAGAATAGTAAAGAAGACAGTTAGAAAAATACATTCATGTAATTTTGAAACCCCTAGATCCCACTATGAAGTCGTAATAATACGATATCTACAAATTACATCATCTATGCGAATATCTGTACTATTTATCAATTCGAATACCACTTTTTAATTTCCAACAACATGAAATATATAACCGTTTAAATATTAAGACTTTTTAAATCAATCCCGTATAAGCAGGCAGATCTTTCAATAAAATAAAGATTGACGTACAGACCGACAGAAACAAACATTTGATCAGCCCTCTAAACAAGTACATATATGTCATAATTCAAGCAATCCACAGGATTTCCACGTCGCGATATTGAACTTCTTACATTGCCACCTACAATTCCTGAATTGATTGATTATTAAATGTTATTCGGGAGAGTCATCGGCAAAGATTAAAAAAATGCGTTTGAATATAACGCTACTCCAATGACCGATCGTCACAGGTGAAGCAGACCCCCCATAAAATAACGACGCTGTAAGGCAATACGAGTCAAAATCGCCGCCCATGAAGGGAAAACTGGACTGACAACGGCTGCAGCGGCGACATCACTCTCACACGAGCTTCCAACGGCGTAATTGAAAGAGCGGTGAATTTTCACAACTCATGCACCCAAATCTACGTTTTGAGAAAGCACTCTTTTGACTGTGCTCCTGTACCATAGGTGTACAATAGCATTACTATATAAACAGTAACTTTCATCCCATTAAGTACTTGTAATTTCATATTTATTTTGTCATTTGAAATATATTTTTTACTGTATACCTTGATGTTTTTTCGAATTAATGTGAAATAAATATACCATACGATTAACAAAAATAAACAATATACAGACAGCCACATGATAAACTAAGAACAGAGCGAGAGACAAAAACAAATGTAATGAGTTAGCAATGAGTTTAAGCAAGCAATGCAATCAAACCAAAATTTTATCTATATTATATTGCGTTATTTATAACATATAGAAGAACAAATATCTACTTTTTCCTTTTTATTTATTTAAATAGATTTGCTATAAGAATTCTACAATGTAATAATTATTTTATATATACATATATAGACAAGACAGTTTATAATTAAAGCGTCTATTTTCGGAAGAGAAAGTATATCAAGATAAATATGTGAAATTAACATTCTTTGTTTAATACACCGTTTAGTGAAGCATGAAAAGAATCCCATTGAAGGGAATAGAAGTTATTATCTTATTTGAGGAATCGAATAAGCTAAAGAGTGAATATAGACTAGACATGCATTAATTCTATAAATAAAATATCGCATTACCACAACGCGCCAAAAGGCGATCACTGTTTTAACATCATTTTACAAGATAGCTAAAACCACAAAAAATACACAAAAGATAATCAGATGTTATATTTATATATCACCACTACAAGGGAGAATTTAGTTTTTGCAATTAACATCAACCCTACTGTTTTATGCGGGGGGAAAAGGGTATTAATCTAATAAGAAATAATTCCTTGTACGTACATAAAGGGCTACACGATTTATTAGTTCTAAACTTTGTATCTTTAAAGATTCTATGAAATGTAGGCAACTTTTTGATACTACAACTAAGTGATTTATAAAAATCGATCTAAGTTTTAATTTATTTTAAATAATACATATAAATAATCGATTAAACTAATATTTGAATTGTATTTAAATTATCATTTTAGGATGACTTGTATAAAAGCTTATTCGTTTGAATAATTTCATTGTTATGCTTTTAAACACGCAGAGCTTAAAATAGTTGAAAACCAAGTGTCTAATTAGAAATAAAATTTCCACGTTAAAAAAAAGCAATAATTATAGATGATTTAAACAAGGGAATATAAAAATGAACAGCAATTTATAAATACAAACGAAAAGTGAGTGTGTGTGTGAGAGAGAGAGAAAGAGATATTTAGTCAAAACATTTAATTTACTCTAATTAACTATCTATAATGAATTGTGATAAATAAAGACAAGTAATGTTCATTTTGTGAGGAATGCAAAAGAAAAACAACAACAAAGGTTAAAGTTTTATTACAATTAATCATTACAATAAACCATACTGCCTTGCCTGCCTTAAACGATTTAATTCTACATAATTACCAATACAATTTAAATACTGTACAGTCATGTGTATTGTTATGCTTTCAGGTAACTGTTCATAAACATGTATTACTTGAACGTGACAATAAAAATATATGTTTGATTTAAAATAAAATATTTAAAGCGTAAAGATGTATATGCCTACTTGCAATAATTCAACTTTCACATTCCGTCATAAAATATATTATCTAAAATATCCAATATATATTGTATATTCAATTATAAAGTTCACAATTTAAAGTATGGCGTCAGCCACCAAGTCATGCAGATAATTTAGTATAATATTTGGTTATTGTTGAAGTTATTATTTATGATATAATATTTATCGAAATATTTCTATCCCCTTAAGAATACCCTTAAAGTAGCAGACACTGTTATGGTTCTATGCTAAAATATAAAATATTACTTTAATATTTTTCACTTTGTCTCATCTACTTTGTATGACGTCACCCAAATATGCATGACGTTTTCAATTTTTTTATTAAATTTATACAATTGGGAATTAGGAAAAAAAGTTGCATTGTAACCGTATTAATGTTGACCTCATGCACAATAGCTTCCCCACTTCTCATTATTTGGACAGCCACCAACTGATCAAAAGCGTGCATATATATAAAAAATCTGAGCTCAATAGCTTTAGTCTACAAATGTATTCTATAAAGACGCCAAATAATTTACACACAGTTAAGTAATACGAAACCTTTCTGGCATAGTGAAAAACATATAATTTCTTTATTTCAAATTGCGTCTGGCAGCAAAAGAAACCTATAAATGTAGAACATAACATGCTGGGACTAGAATACGACTAACCAGCAGCTATAAACTCTGACGATGACTGCCACCTGGCCAATTCGAACTCCAGTAAGAGATTGTTTGAACTTCTTTTTTGTATGCTTAGGTACCCACCACCTCATTATCTTGCATGCTTGTGACAGGACATGAATATCGTTAAACTATACAGCATGTATATATGCAGGATAGTGTTGTGAAAAGCAAAAATAAAATATTAGTCCGATTTTGAGGAGTGGTGTTGGATATCTATAGCTCAAACATGTACATAAATTAACAGCTTAATTTTCTGAAATCTTAAAACTGTATACCTAAAAAGGGACAAATGTCGTTTTGCTATACTAAATGATATCCACATCGAAATATCCACTTCGAACAGAAAAGATATAAAATGTTATCTAGCTATATAAGCCGGTAGCTAGAATGCTATAATCTCCCCAATTATAAACTTCCAAGCCCAACCACCATATCTATTTCTCTCTCTGGAACAGATAGATCTCACTCATTACATTATAAAACAATAACTGAATCGGTAGTATAGGTACATTGTACCTATCTATATTCAGTTAGCAGTAAAAACAAGATGTGCGGATAGGCTCCAAGTATCGACTAAACCTTACATGCAAAAGCCACCTCGAAATTTTGATAATATACCGAGTTTTCTTTCACTATATAATTCTTCAAGGTATAGGTACTGAGACTTTGAAATTAAATATATGCCACAATGTGGCTTTGGAACAAAAATATTTAAAAACATAAGGCAGTTTTGAAAGAAAGAAATAAAAGAAATTCCAAGAACGGATTTTGAAATTAAAACTCTGATTTTAATTTGATCTATTTAATTTAAATATTTAGAGTTGCTGTGGTAAGTTTCGCTATTGAATAGACACATTATTAAACATATATGACTACATAGTACTTGTTTATTCCCTTAACTTAAAATGTTTAATTAAATTGTTTAACCTAATTGTAAATTACATGACGTCTGTTACATTTCAATATGTTAAGAAGTCTAACGCAATATTAAAGACACCAAAACAAGGAAGCCTGGACTAGACTAAAGTTTGCTAAACTGATACCGCACCGATGAGACTAACGAAAATCGCGACATAAAGAGATGTATTAAATATATTTTTTTATAAATCTGCACCGATCATATATTTAACAATGAATGCATAATAGTAATCCATACTAACAATTGAATAGAATATTAATTATAGCTTTTACTATTTGATTATAACAGGTATGTTTTAAACTGAAGAAATTTTCAAGGGTCAATTTTAACATCTTTAGTTTTTCTCATCCAATTGATTTGTTTTAATATGTGTATTTCAATATTGACAAAAATACAAGAAAATTACATAATGATGTGATGTGTATAACAATAAGTTAACATTTACTTGGCTCATTTTTTTCTTATTTGGAATCAATTTTGGTTTCATTTTAATCAACTTAATTAAATTTATAGACAATTCCAATCATACGCAGCAGATTGTAAGATGATAACAATGAGTCTTAACAATAGAGAAATTCAAGAGACTTTCGGGGGATATTATCACATTTTCGTTCATTAACTTTAGGGGTTTTGGAGGGGGCATAATGATCATTGAACATTGATTGAAATAAGTTTACCTCTTCGCAAAGTGCCATCATCCGGCGAGTTCCTTCTAGAGACTGGAATTGAAAAAAATAACAAATCTACAATATAAACAACAACAATTTATTTAATAACTGTGCTAAAATGTAAAATATTATTTTAAATATGGTCGAATAAGTTCAATCAAACACTTCATAACGGTAGCGATTTAATCTAAGGATACATTTTTAACTTACAATCGATACTTTAAACGAATTGATATTGTAAACGAATTGGAAATCTTACCTCGTCTGTAGTAGCATTGATTCTCATATTTATGAGTTCATATTCAGAGTATTCCCGTGGTTCAACCATTTTCCTTTTTTTTGTGTAATTTCTGAAAATGTATCAGAGTAGATGTTTCCAATGGTTACTACTTGCATGTAATATATAGGTATATACTGCTATAAGAGTCGCAATAAAATACATAATTATCAGATGTCCCCCCACGACCTGTTCCTTACTTATAGTGGCTTCATTTTCACCCGGAATATCAAAAAATATTTGTAAAGTTTGAGAATTCTCATCTAAGTTAAGAATAAGCGATGATTGTTTTAAACTGGGACGCACTTGTTATCAATTTGGATTCGAATTGATAGATAGATAACCATAACATTTTTAAAAGATTATAATTTAAACATATTAAAAGATTATACTACCTATATAGTATATAATATACGTAATAATAAAAGGAAATTCTAACAATTGGACAGAATAAAAAGAATGGGGTAGCTACCAGCATATCAGAATAAACTCTACGAATTTTCCATTATTCTTTGATTAATAAATTATATATAATGAAAGGGTAATACATTTGTAAACTGCAAATACACAGTAAATTTGTTGTGACGTTAAAATTTATAAAATTTAAAAAATAAAGCAACATTTTAAAAATCTTTAACTTTCACCAAAATTGCATGACATTAACTCTTAATTCCCTAGACTATTTTAATTTTGTTTTTAAGTATATAACATTAAAATTACATGACAATTACTAAAATTACGTCCACTGCAACATAGTATACTTAAGTTACTAACTAATAATATCATTTTTTTGTTCTTGTATAGTTTAATAATTTTCGCAAAGCTATAGTTCACCTTGGCCACACCTGCCATCAAATATCATTTACCAATCGATATTTCAAATATCGATGTAGTGGTGTATCACAAATAGTTACTTTAGTTACATTATTGATGATGGTAAACAAATAAACATTATTTAAAAAATCTTTATTCTCCTATCCTACCTAAAGTGATAAAAACTTCTTTGCAATGAAGTATACCTATGGTATATACCTAAATGTAGTTACAGCTACATATATAGCCATTTTATATAATCTTATCTGTATTTCGGTACTACACGGCAAAAACTTAACAGACAGATAATGTGTCATTCTAATTTGGAAGACGTTAATGTTACAAAAACAATTGGTGAATTACTTGAAGAAGCTTGATTAATGTCATGTGAAATTCCACAACATGGCAGCCACCCAAATTAAACTCGTCTAAAATATTGGAACATGTGATGTTCAGAAAAATAAAGTGGCCAGCCATTATAATTGATGAATTAAAAAAATGTAAATACCGCTAAAATTGTTTAAACATTTTTAATTATAACAGTTTGACCTATACGTAAACAATAATAAATTTTGTTTATTAGTTTTTTAACAAGTATAATAAAAAAAATTTAATGGAACTATTTTATAAAGTTACATTTGTCGTTGCTTCAAAAATAAGCGAAAATGAATAAACAAAAAGTAAGTTTCAAATTAATAAATACTCTAGAATGCTTTTGCACACAAAATACCTCCAATAAAAAACTACATACCTTTGTGAATATAATAATTTTGAGCATTACTCTTACCAGTGAAAAAAATGATAGTCCTCATTTTACAATATATATATATATATATGAAAAAATTACAAATAAAGTTATTCCATAAATCAGAATATTTTCAGCATATTGTTGTCAATTAATATTAATAAGCCTGATTGGAAACTAATTAGTAGAAGCATACATGGTGTAACATATAATATGTTTTAATACATTTAATGTTAACAAGACAGAATTTTACATCTCACAATTCACAAATAACAAAAATGAATTTTAATAAATAGTAATATAAATATCTTAAAATGGAATTATGAGACAAAATAATATTTAAATAATAAATGTCATTCACTGATAATAAATAATATTGAAATACTTTATTATTAACAAATATATATATTACTTTAATTAATAGAGATATAGATCTTTTAAATGATTAAATAAAATAAATATAAATAAAATTATTAATGTCAGTAAAATTTAGTAATCATTAGTTAATTTTACTATAATAAATATTTGCTCATAAAACATTCTTCCAACTAAAATTGTATGTTTATATGAATTACTTAATATCATAATGTCAAATAAATAAACATTAAATTCATCCAACGAATTGATAGTATATCTTGGATTTGATTAGCAAGTTAACACACATTTTGGATACATGGATAAAACCAGATGGCAATATCACAAATCCACAAAACCTGATGCAAAAGGTATATATGCATTATATGCAATATATATCTAATTGACACATGATAACACATTCTCTTGTACATTTAAGAGTGCATGTAATGCTTATAAAAGCGACTTGATGGCAAACTTGAAAAACATTCCCAGTATTGTTTTATAAATTGTATTTTTTGAACATCTAATTTTTTTAATACAGTGAGAATAAATACAATGTCAAATTTCCTTCATATTAAAGCATATTTATAATTTTGTTTAAATTAAATTATTTATATTTGTTTTATTTAGTTTTGATTTTATAAAACGTGTACCTTGTATATATCCAATACATACCCCAACCTAAAAAACACTTTCTGGTCCCTGTGGTATTACTATCAGAATTAAGTTATTCAGAATCAGTCATATTGTATTCCAGGTACTTGGTATAATTATCAGTTTTTGTAGAATTAGCTTTATCTAATATTCGTATTATAATGGCAAACTAAGATATGCAAGCTACCCATATTCCATGCAGTGACATCACCAAAAATTAAATAGACTTGCCGAGTGTTTTACAGGGTACAAACTAAGGTCACAAACTATTTTAGAATATTTATAAACACACAGTAAATGCTTGATGACTATTTTTAGAACAAGATATATTAATAAAAATAGAACAAGGTAAAAAAACTTTACTGACTCGGGGAGTGATGTTAAAACCTTCCTTTTATTAATGATATCTGCATTATACTATACATCAAATTTTTTAGAGCACTTTACATTCTTCTATATTTTTCTTAAAATATAAGATAACTGTATTTATAATAAGTATTTATTGTTAAATAATTATGCATATTAATATGTATGTAGCGATATTTGCATTTGATTACACAGCCTATGTCATAGGTCTCTAAAACATAATAAATCTATAAATATATAATTCTAATACATTCAAAATAACTATTTAATAATTAGTTAATGATCTATTATTTACTAACTATTTACAATCTTATTGAATACATTTGACATTATAATTTTCATGCTGAAACATTCCTTATAATAAACTATAATTTTATTTTACCTTTGTGCATAAAATTAGATTTTTAAATTATTTTTTTCTTATATAACTTATTTAAATTTCTGAATTTTTTTGCAAAGTATTCTTCAACTGTATATGTGGTTGGAGTCAGGTTGGTTCAGCATACCATTCACAAACCATATGTATTGGTTCAGTTGGATATAAAAATATGATTTGCCAACCATAGGAATGGTTGGCAAACTGTATGAATTCACCAACCAGATACAACATCTACACATCAATTGTTATAATAAAGAAACTCACTAAAACTAAACCAATGTGCAGTCAATACATATTATTTTTAAAACCATGAGTCATACTTTACAACTATAATTTATAATCCTAAGCCAACAACACATCTGGTATCAGTGAAAAGTCAATGCTGGTTTGATGACACATCAGATATTGACTTTTTGCCTATGCCGGATGAATCATCAAACTGGCATAAATAAATTGTAATTTTTTTATTAATATTTCTGAGCATTTATATTGTTATTAACCAATCAAATTCACCTTTACTAGATTAATTTGACTCTATAACTAATACATAGTGTATAGCATATCTGGCTAGCAATGACATTTTTTATCTGAAAGGCATTTCCACTGATTTTCATATTAAATTTTTATTTAATTTTATTGCCATAAGACTTATATTTTTTATCAAAATAGATAGATATATAATAGTTAGTTATGCATGTGTTTAATTATAATTTTTCATATTGGTTGGCCAGGAATTGAATAGGCACCATTTTGGGTTCGATATTAACCAAAATCAATTATCTGTCAAGTTGCAAATAGTTAATTATTGTTGCCCAAATATGAGGTGGTGCCTTTCAAGCAATATATTCTTTAACTTTGAGGAATGATACTGGCAGAGAGGAATCTTTCCAATGAAGTCATTTGATTATAGTTATACCAGCAACAAAGGCAGTCAGTGAAAGAAGCCTATGAAACAACTGAAAACCTACCTCCAAAACAGTATGACAAAGAGCATATTGAACCATTATACTTTGCTGCTGAATGTCTATTGTATATCACCATGTAAAGATACTTTTCTGACATATTATAAAATCCATCCCCTTCTCCAATTTTTTATTCCTCAGAAGAACTGGTTCTGAATTACCCATTTCTTGTTGTGACTTCTGCAGATTCTGTCATAGAAAAAATAGAATTAAAGACTCATCTTTCCATATTTCCTTCAACATTTTGATGGAATGCACATCTATTTCATTTTTTCAACCAAACAGAAGGTCATAGTGTTTCACTTGGTGCTTAACACTAATTATTCTGCATTTTACATCTGGCTCCAGATAATTGAACCTACATTGTGTGTATTACTCCAGGTGTAAGTTAAACCAACCCAATTAAAACTAAAATAGCTATATATGTGTAAATAATATGTGTAGAAATAAACAGTGAGATTTATGCATAATGAATAGTCTAAATGAATGGTCTAACTTTTCTTTTTACATACAATACATACATGAAAATATATTGGTCAGGACCCTAGCCCAACTGACCTGACCAGCTCCTATGGCCCTGGTCAGTAAGTAGTCTCCTCTGTATGTTAATATAACCTATTAATACTAATGACAGGTAATGGCTTTCTTTTTGGACTTTTTTATCATGATTAATAGATAAACAGACAAATGATTAATACGGATAAGGAGATAAGAGAAAAAAATATACTAACAATTGACATGAAGCCAATAGTACTGACATATTAATCAATATATTTGTTTAATCAGCTGATCGAAGCATTACAATTTTTGAAGCTACATTTTGATTGATGGCTATGAGTCATGTCTATGACTATGTGTTTAATAATTCATGGTAATTGGTATTTATAATGTAAAAGCCTTCAGCCAAGAAAATGTTATGGAAATATATAATTCTGATGATATGTGTAATAATCATCAGCATATTTTGTTATGCTCAGACAGTTATTGACTCTGTATCATGATTCATGACACATTTGGCATTGGCAAAAAGTCAACACTGGTTTGATGACAGATCTGGCATCAGCGAAAAATCAACAGCCGAAATTTGATTACACATCAGGCGTTGACTAAATGTCAACGCCTGATGTGTCACAGCCTTTCTTGCCTTAAGACTTTAAATTTATGAAAGATTTGTTTGGTATAAGAAAAAACTGTATAAATTGTACTCACCACTCAAAGAAGAAGACTTTACTCGCAAAAGTTGTGGTTTTAATCAGACTATCTTAGATGTATATGTAATGAAAACAAATAATATATGTATATAATAAACAATATTATGTAAACGTATAATATATATTATAACACTACAATGTTGCTTATTGATTAAACTTCGCGGGCGATAAAGAAATTTAACTTCGCCGCTATTTACATGTCACTTAATTAAACAAAATATACCAATAAAATGGACCATTTAAACACTTAATTTTGTAAATCAACATTAGTTTAGTTATTTAAGCTGTTGGGCAATTCCAAATTAATGTGTAACATTTTTTGAAAAACAGTCTTTTTGATATTGTGATCTTTGGGAGTTACATATTTTTTTTAAGAGAAGCTTTTTATAGCTTTAGATATGTTCTGGCCAATCTACTAGCTTATTTTTCCATTATACCTGTGTGATATAATTTTTTTAGGCCCGAAAGTACCAAAAAATTGAGTTTTTCGGTTTCCACTACTTCAACTAGATGTTTCATTGAAATAAAATTAAGTGCATGCTTTGAGGTTTTAAGCCATGTCATACATCATTCGGTTGCAAACATATTTTATAATTATATGTGAATGGGTATTATGTATAAAAGTTTAGTTGTAAAATATTTTTTTCCTTTTTAATTGCTTCCAATATATTTACTGTAGTAAGACCGACGTTTATATCACCATCAATTTACATTGTGAACACGTGTGTACTAAAACCTTTTATGTATATTTTGACATTGTTCTTCCTTTATTAACTATGAGGGTATGTTATATTTTCATTTTGTCATGCTTTGGCCTATCAATAATATGACAAATTGTCTAGGTTGGTTATGCTCACCACAAAATGTAGTAAGACCGACGCCTTTTTATTTAAAATTGCAGATGTATAAAATAGCTTCATTTTATATTTCTTAATTTATCAAATACATTACGTGCCTATCCATGATTTCTAATAATAAATTACTAAAAAATGTCAATCATTAATTTACAATTGATTGAAAATACCACAACTTGTAGTAAGTCCGACGTAGTAAGACCGACGTCGGTCTTACTACATTAAACATCGGTCTTACTACATGATTTAAAAGCTACCTTATTATTAGCGGCATTCAATATTACATCGATTGTAGGTTACCTACAACTATCGGTTTTCTCGTGCAAGTTGCAACCTCTTTTTGGCTAACGAAAATAGAACACTTGGTAAATTTCAAAGGGAGATCCAAGCGTTCCTTCCGGGAAAACGAATTGCAAAAAACTCCATTCAAATTGTAACAGATCCGGCATTTTCTACAGGGGGGTGACTTCTCTCTGAGCAAGCGCCAAAGGGATCGTTTAAAATTACATTACACGCACGATATTTAGGTTAAATTAAATTACCTAAATTAAATGATAAATTTACTGATAAAATGGAAAACTGTGTAAAATTTTAAAAAACTTTCAAATTATATTGAAATGTAATGAGCAAACAAAAGAATTGAATCTCCATTTTACCACATTATGTAAATAAATTTCTTTAAAATTTAAGATTGGGTGATTTTTTGAAAAATTTGAGGAACAATCACAAACTAGAATACAAGTATTCGAAAAACGTTACCTCAAAGATTACTGACATAAATGTTAAAAATGTTCATAAAGTAACTTTGATCTCAGAGAAATTGTAGAAAATACTAAAAAGCGTTTTAAGTCGTCATATATGTAATTTTCCTACAAGTGAATCAAATACAATACACCTTTCACACAAGAAATTTATCTTATTATAGCACCATATTAATTACGTAGGAAAGTAACTTACTTGCAGGGTAAAATTCGAACACTTTCTGATGCCTTGTAGGGCTCAATACAGATCGCACACTGGTCACAGTCTGAGTCAGTTTCCTACAAATAAGAACAGGATGTAACAATCAATAATAGTTATACGGTCGAAATATTGTATAACCTATAACATATAAATAATCAATGAAAACTTAGAACAAATTAGCACAATGTTTTACCATGTACAAACTCGGTTTTTCATATAAAATTGTCACGTATAGATTGTTGTAGTTTATAGAAATTACGGGTTATTTTGTATGTTGCCCACTTTTTCCTTTGAGATCGCTGAAACTATTTTTTCGGTGAAACGAGAGTGAAGAAGAAACACAAATAAAAAAATTATTAATTAAATGTGGACCAATTAACTAATTAGTTATGAGCAAAAGATACCTCATCTGGCTATGTCCTTGCCACATATTACATGCTTGAAATAATCAAATAGTCCGGAACATAACACAATGACGTAAATTATTTTTTTGACAATAATGACTTTTTTCATTATATTATATTTTTTCATTATATCTGTCACAAAATATCAACGCTAAAGTCAAACTTATTTTTTAATCAAAATAAGTACATCTTATGAAATTAATTCACATGTCACATTACTGAAATCTTTAAATGTCTTCTATAAAGGCTGCGACGAAACATTGTGAGGTGCACGGTCGAATATACTGTGTTATTACATTCAACAATAACGATATAAAATATTATAATTTTTGAGTAACATTCAATTTAAGCAACCAACATTAAACCGAAACGACTTCAACTACAGATTAAAATAATCATTAAAACAAAAACACTTTTTGAAAAATAACAAATGCGAAATCATATTGACGTCATATGACATCTATAACTTACTTTGTCGCCTTGTTTTATAGTCTTTAATGGAATTTTCGCCACGGCTTTTTTTGCCAATTGCGCTAAGCGTCGCTGAAAAAATATGCAACATTGTTCAGTATAAATAATAGGATACATTGTTGTTAAAGGCTAAAGAGAACATTCTCTAATAATGAAACGGTGGTTTGCTCTGTGCAGCATTTTAGTGATAAATAAGAAAAAATAAACACTTGCTGCAGATGTGATGTAATTTTGTGATTCTACATGACTAAGAGGTATAACCTCGAAAATTTGTAGTAATAAAATTACATCACATCTGCAGCAAGTGCTTATTTTTTTTTATTCTCTAATAAATTATAATAAATTTGTTAAACTACTAAAATTAGTAACGCATTAGAAAACGGATAATCAAAAACAATAAATTAAAATGAAAGTTTGATTTATAAAACAATTCATTATTTTATTTTATATGGAATTTAACATCAGGTGCACGTACACACTTGAAATAAAATTCAAGCAAAATTAAAATATGACAAGTGTAAACTAAAAAGCGGGTTAATAAAAATAACATTGATATATATAGTCAAATGTTGGATTGTTACTCCGTAGTTTAAAACAAATTATTCTTCATAATTATTTTAAACTATTAAATATAGGTCTATAATAATTATATTTAGTTTAATTTACGCCAATGATATGTTTTACACTTCTTATACATTAACATTCAGTGCTAAATAACAAAATGTATAGAAAAGCAGTTTCAATCAAATTAATTCCAAATGTTGCAATATTTAGATTAACATATGCCAAATATCACATACTATATGTTAAATAGCTTAGTATATTATTCAGTGTAGGTAGGTACATTGCGTGCATTTTGGATACCTTTTTAGCATGGTAACTGAAAATATACGTGTTTAGAAAGAAAGAAAAACAGTTAAAATAAATAATTATAATTGTTCACAATATTAATTCACTGTTCGTGCGTTTGAACTTTTTTTGCGAGCAAAGAAAATGCATTTGATATTCGTTTATACTGTGATGCTGATTTAAAAAATGTATATTATCCAAAAATATTTTGAGTCAAATTTTTTTTATTTGAAAAAGTTTAAATAGCCAAAAACACGCAATACATTAAAATAATATGTCAATTAAGAATGAACCGAAAATTCAATACAGTTTCAATTAACCAAGTTTTGACCATATATAGTCTACCATCATCTTCTTCACATATTTATGATTGTAGTGCATGTTAAATGTCTTGAAGGTTTGGTGGAGCCTTTCTCCATGCTGACCACTGACTGCAACTTGTCGACTCAATAGTTCTGGTAGATGTATGTTGATATAATGCCTTTTAGGGCTGTAATTTATTTCTAAATTATGACAATGACAGATCATAGTGTCCACAAGTTTCTTTTTATCTGTAACAGACGTATCACTGGGAACCAAACCATATCGAAACACATCAAGAATAGCTTTACAACAGTTATTCTGTTCTTGTGTAAGAGCAGCTATGAATCGATCGTTCTCCACAATATTGTCTACCTGGGGCCCTGTGAATATTCCACCTGTCAATTTCTGAGTGAATGTACTCGGAAATATTTCAACAACTATCGAGATTGCAGCTTTGTTCTTAAAAAAATTTATGAACTGTTTAAAAATACCCAGTTTCAGATGCACCACCGGAAGTATAATGCTATCACAGAGGATAAGTGGTGGATTTTCAATGCTGACCTGGCCAATGATAAACCTGCTATGCTTTTCCCACTCAACACAGGTATATCTTTCTATACTTTGAGCATGATGAAGACAAAAAGCATAAGGATTTCTAATGTTTCCAGAAACGTTGAGTCCCATAAGCAGTTGCAACATCTGAAATAAAAATATAGTTAATTGGACTTAAATAAAAAAATTAAATAAAAATTTCCACCGGCATATCTACTAGCGGACCGCCATTGGTCCGCTAATACCTTTAACGCCAGGTATAATAGCTAAAGCTTTAGTTTACTAAACCTAAAATCTGCACAGACTTTCCACTTCTGGTTCTTATACTTCAAGTCCTCCATCACTTTCGTGACTGTGGGATAACACTCCTTGGCATTCGTCCATTGAGACACGGGGATCGTGGGTATGGAGCCATCCGTCTTCAGAAGTGCTACTTTTAGTCCAGTAACCGAACCATCTAGGAAAAGCATGTAGTCGTCAGGGTCGTACGTACCAAGTAATGCCTTCATAAATCCCGGAACATCATTGCAGAAGCAGTAGTCATTTATCTCATTGAAATATATAACATGTTCGTCATATCTATTCCGGACACTACGATATGTCCCATTGTCCAATACTCCAATCTCCTTTAATATCTTCCGGAATTCTTCGCTCCTAAGTTTACTGAGGCTAAGCCGTTTGACATATGCGTCGAATTTTGGTTTAGTCACCATTGTGATAGGATTGTCAGTTGTGTATAATGGGTCCTTTTGTAAAGCTGGCACTTCAGAATTTGTGCTGTTGCTACTAGATGTCTTATCAGGCGATACTTGAGGAAGAGGCTGTGGCACAGGTACATCTCGGTCATGCTGAACAGGTGCCCTACTAGAAGGTAGATCTGGATAAATAGATTTCTTTCTTCCAGTTCCTATTGACGCCAGACAAAAATTGCAATCGCAGTTGTGGTCTTTCGGTTCTCTCCAGACACGTGGAATGCCGAATGCCATGCATTTGCGTTTACCATTCAACCAACCTAACAAGTTACTGTAGCAAGTGGTACATGAAAACGTTTACGGACTGTTTACGTTGCGCTAGAAGACCAATATATAATATGGATAATTTGCTATTTATGCAGAATCGACATATTACTAAATTTATCAAAAACATTTTTTATTTTTTAAAATTTTTTTTTAAATTAAAAAATTATCAAAAAATTTTAAAATAAAAAAAATGTTTGCAAATTTATTTATTGATTTGACTATCAGTATCATAAAATACATTGAAAAAAGCTTAATTTGTTTTGCTCGCAAAACAGTGCACGAACAGTGTAAGCTTTTCAAGTTTATAAGTGACTAATTCATAACATTTACTGATAAAGAAAAACGGTGAAGTACCTACATAATGTATTGCGATATAAAAATGTCGCATACGCCTTAATGAAAATACACCAATTTTATCGTACGCACAATGGAAAGCAGGTATTTTGAATGATTGATAAAACATAGGTAGTGGGTAGGTGTAAAATTAAGCGTGGATTAAATATAATAAATTAGGTGATGTAAACACAACTAAGGTAAAATAAGTTTAGTCGTTCCTCTATAATGAAACGAATTTATTTAAACCAAATCGAAGCTCTTATTTACATTGAATCAATTCCATAACAATTTATAAATTTATTTATTTCAAACATTTATATGACTGCATTGTAATTATCGGTTCACACTCACTGATGAACTTTAATTAGTAATTAAATATAAGAACTGTCTCGTCCATAAATCAGACTTATAGTGACGCAAAAGGTGACACTTAAAATATCATGAATATCACATATTCTCTGTAGAATACGTTATTCATCATTGTTGTTTATAATTTCATACAAGATCCCAAATAAGAATAATTTATTTTCAAATTATATTATGTATATTGAATTTACAACCCAAAATCGAGCACCGGACGCGAACGCAGATAGCATTTTCTTCTTATCAGTACTTCACTGTTGAATCATATAACACATGCTAAATAGTTACACCGCACGCTATCTGCCAGTTATAATGTTTAAAAAGTGTGTCAGATGTGAAATTTATGGGTATCGTCGCTTCCTGGACAATATTCTGAGATATTCATTTGCCACGCATCTCACGTTTAGTCCCTAGAGATTCATACAAGTGTGTACGGAGACATTTGGTTATTGTTTAAAATGGATGCAATGCTTTACCGTGTTGGATTATCTGCATGTTCAAAAATGCTTATTTTATATTTTATAGGTAAGATTTGATATTAACTATTTTTATTTAATATAGGTAGCGGTCTTATTACATTGAATTATCGGAACATAATTAAATAATTGATAATGCATCCTAATTAACATTTTTAGCATTTCTTTCAAATCAAATCCTTATTTTTATATGCTTTAAATATTGTGACTTTATTCTTATTAAAATATGAGTATTTGCAATTACAATATAATAAATAAAGATATCTTTCTAACTGTTTTTCAAATGAAATAACGTATAGCCTATAATTCAGTTTAAAATGTTACAATTAATAATTATTTGGAACAGTTTTAATGGATTATTTTCCAACTGTATATCAACATAATTTTCAATATATACTTATGTATATGTTAAACTAACTTTGTAATTCTTAAAACAGTTTTTATCTATAGTGGTATATTTCCATTTTAGATTATATAATTTATATATTAATTTGAAAATTTAAACAAATTTAATTTATACCTACTGGATAATCGATAATTAGTTATTGATTGCCTGTCGATGCGTCTTGTTATAATATAATCGACAAAACGTTTTCTTCTGCTTTTGACAAAGTTAACTCTGTAATATACATAAAAATATTAATAATTATTAAAAAATTATGTACTTAATTAATTAATTCATCAAAAGAAATATTTTCACTTTTTTTTATTTTCAAAACAATTAATCGATTCATAAAAATGTTATGACCTGATTGCGTCATAAACTCCAGTTAGGAAAACTATAGGAAAATAACCATATTATATGCTATGTATTGACCTACTGTAGATATGCTATAACTTTTGATCAATGCATGATTAATTAAACTACTTATGTAAATAAGTTATAAGTAGTATAAATTATATTTTGAGTATTATTTAAAATTGCTGTTTATTTTAATAAATAATTTAATTATTCTTAAGTTATATCTACATTTTTAGGTAAACTTTTTTCTTTTATTAGTGTTGCAAGTTTTAACTCTTGATATCATCGGCAAGTATGAAAACCCAGGGGAGGGTATAAAATAGTTGAATAATAAAACCATTTTTTTTGGTATGTAAAAATATTCGAAATAATATTTGTTATATTTTTTAGTTAGATGAAAGTGTTTTAGCCACTAAGTAAAAAAAAATCAGAGTCATACATTATACAGTTCAATCAAAAAATTAATTTATTTTAAATAAAATTGCCATACCCCTCCTCCACGTACGAAGGGTTAACATGAAACACAAATACAATTAAGGATTAATAATTAGTATGTTCGTGTTTTGTTTCATGTTAAGAATTAAGAATAAAATTTCAACATTATAATATTTTAACATTATTGTAAGATTTTTAAGGTTAACATTTTCTCCATTTTTCTTTAGTTATTTCTCAGTTATCTCATTACAAAGTCAATGCAATGTCAGAGGATTATCTCCAATCGTGTTGTTCAAATGGTCGTGATAAAGCCCAAGAAAGAAATCATTTAAATCTGTCGCAGCAATCGCCGTCGACCGACAGTTTAAACAAAGGCATTTCTACTTCAGAGTTGTGCCCTCTTCGGCTGAATTCAAGTGATTCTCACCTAGATGAAGATGAAATGACTTGCAGCTATGCTCAACAAGCCTGTTGCCAAGCAACCATAAAATCGCTAGCATGTATGGCCGGTCTCGATTGGATGGCTACGTATAACAACTCATGTACAAATATACCGAAATCAAATCAATGGGGCTTAATAATGCAGGTCAGTGTATGTGTGTGTATAAATATATGTAGATGATAGATTTAAAATTGTTTTATAGTTGCCTATCAATATATACTTGTTTTTAGGAGTGCTGCGTTTGCTGTAAGCTTCAAATACTAGATTTAGATCTTTTCAAAAAGGATTCTGAGATGTGTACTTTGTCGAACAAATTTTGTGTTGTATCATATTCAACAAGGAATCATAACACTTCTGAAACAGAAACAACGTCAGGTGAATTAAAATTCTACAGTTCGAATATGATAATTGAACTATTCATTAATGTTAATGTGTATAAATTTATCAACTTATAGTTAATCAGTGGCGGATCCACAGGGTTCTGGACTCGGCGCCCTTTTGCTGAACCAGCGCCCCCTTTGTACACGTAACACATAATATAGTACATATACTACAATTATTGTTGTATTTTTGGCGCCCTTTAGAAATTAGTAACATAATCCTGGATCCGCCTCTGGTTAATACATATTTAGATGTGAAAAAAACTCAATTGTTAATTTTCTCTATATATTAATGGCTATCTTTTTGTTATTTTTCGGTCAGAGACACAAATCAAACAAATAAAGGAGTATATTAAGCAAAAGAAGCGAGAATATGTAGTGAAATTCTCTTTCAAAAAATTTATTACAAAAAAAGTTCTATAATTTATAAAATGTTAAACTGATAAATTCAAATTTATATTAGTTTTCTAAAAACCTTCAAAAATTATGTAGTCTGTCTTATTCCCAAATTTGAATAATTAATTAAAAGCTTTTAAACCTTCTGACATATGCTGACATATGCTGCAACCGAATCCAAACAAGAAATCATATAGAGTATCTAATGAATATAGGATACAACAAGTCAAATATTATGCACATATATATTTTTAATAAAACTTTTTTGGATATTGCTAAAGAATTTTGAGCGAATGACAAGAACCATCATTATCAGACTTGAACAGATTAACAAGCATTTTTGTAAAAATGTATTAAATAATTCACAATATACTTGTTTGTATGGCAAGGAAGCGTCATCTTTTATAATTAATACTGGATGTTTTTTTTATAGTTTATCTTTTAATATAGAAAGTCAACAGTTAATTTGTTGATTGTTAGTAGCATGTAGAGTAGTATAGTAGTATACGTAGAGTTTGTATATTTTACAATCAATGTTTTGAGAGTATTAGGATTCTTGTCGTTATCTAAAAATTCTTTGCCCATTAAAGTCCATTAAGAAGTCCATTTAATATATTTACGCTTAATAATTAGAAATTAAGACATTACTGTATATTTGTATGCATCATTTTGCTCAAAAATTAGATAGTAAATTTATATCTGACCAAAATATTTTACATGAGGTGTTTAACACCTATCGTAATATGTAGTTTTACAACAAAAATATATAATGATTTTTATACATTTAACTTTTTTTAAAGCTAATAAAGCATTAGTTAGAAGCGTTAAAACTGCTTCAGAACCAATTATCTTTTTACCATCAACATATAAAATAAGATCTATTAAAAAATATCATTTTGTTATTTATTATAAAAAATATTTTTATAGTTATTAAATTTTTTAAATCATGAAACTTATACAGACATTTATTTATGCATTTTAAATAATTAATTACTTGGTATCATTAATCGATTTACTGTCATATTGTACTATTTTATGCAAAGGTACGAAATATATGCACTGTTCATTTTTTTCAGAGTCTACATATTTTACAGACGGCGATAATTCAATAAATAATAAATTCACAAAATATTCTACGGATGATTCTAACGATACCACACAATATACAACAAAAAGTATCGAATTTACAACAGATGCATCAGAAACTAACGAAAACACAAATTACGCATCGGAATCTAACAGAATTACAACAACTATGCCAGAAACAAATGAATTTGAGAAACAGACACACGAAGATAACCAATTGGATAAATACACACAGGAGTATAATGAATGGACAAGTAAAACACCAGATTCTACTGATGACCAAAACGAAATAGCAAATTCCAACAAATCAACAGAAGATACAACCCAACCTGATCTGGACATGTCAGAATCCGTGGAAAGCGATATGGAGGCTACTTCTATGAATTCAGAAACCACACCATTTCCAATCACATGTCTCTTTCGATTTAGTTGGATACCACAACGCGAAGTCTGTGAGAGAATCATTGTATCCTGTCCGTATGGGTACGTAATGAACAAAACCGAGGACAAATGTGTTCGGTCTCAGCATATGATTGTTCATTGCAAACCTGGATTCATACTTGACCAATTAACGTTTGCCTGTGATGGTGAGAATATATAAAATCAATGTATATATATATATATATATATATATTTATAATTATTCATTCTTAAGTATGTATTTATGCAAAAAATTGAATAAAAAGAGTAAAAATAAGGCACAGACTTTGAGTATTCTACTATATTTCAGTTTGATAATAACCATTAAATGTATTAGTTAAATTTGATCTTTTGGGTACTTTTATGTTCGATTTGTATTTTCAACTACGCTTTGAGCTCTAAAAAGTGTAACCCATGAAATAATGTCCTGTGAAATGTTGGTATAGGCTACAACCGACTTTCTGGATATTTTTCTTTAATATCATTATATTATAAGGCGGTTATTTCAATAATATTAACTATGTATTTATTATATTTAAATGAAAAGCCATTTGTTTACTTCAATTTAAAACATTTTCGTATTTATGTTTATCCTACAGTTTATTGATGTTCAAAACATGTGCGTTATATATAGTTTTGTGTATATTTTACAAATAACAAATACCTCCTTCAATAAATAAAATATTTAATCTTCAGAATATGCATAACTTAAATAAACGGTATTTATATATGGGTTACTAAGGGATATATTATATCAAAATTTTCGCACTTGTGTTTGTGGCATTTCATTTTATTTTCAAATTTAAACACAACTTAACAAAAACAATTAAAACTAAATAATGAATTTTTATATTATAGAACATGTTGAAAGTGACGTTACTTTTTAATTTTCCCTTAATTTATAAGTTGATTGTTAAATTATTTGTAACTTTAGAATACTTTAAATTATACATATATACGTATTATACGTCTACATATTGGTTGCACACATATTTGAATTAATTAAACAAATTAAAAGCAAATTGTAAAATTAAAATTTATTTAGAAAATTATTTAGGAAAATTTGTGATGTAATTAAAGGTTTTTTATAAAATAATAGTTAACTTAAAATATTTTTCAAAGGCACACGTTTTTACAATTTATAATCCTTTAAACAATTTATTCGTGGTTTTAGTATATTTTAATAGCGAAGTTTAATATTATGATAATACCGTGTTCGTGCTACATTTAATTTAATCAAAACAGATATCAACGAATGTGAAATCAACAAAACGGTTTGCTCCAAAGTAGGGCAACATTGCGTCAATTCCGAAGGTAGTTACAACTGCAGATGTCAAGTTGGTTTCATCACGGAATCCGATAAAACTTGCACAGGTAAGTAATATATTTCCATCAAACTTTTTTGCTTTAGCCCGTATAGATCATTTATTTTGTTATATTATTGTTTTGAATTCTTCACCCCAGAGAGTTAGTTAGTATGATGGTTGTAAGATATATTATAGAAAGTCGGAAATTAGGATTATCGAAATTCGACAGGAAATATTTATAATGTGCAAGATGAGTAAATAATGTAATGTAAAACAAATTCTTAAAATTAAATTATTTCAATTTGCAGGTATCAACCATAGACTTTTAGAGATAACCTGTGGTATCAACACACTGCTAAAGAAAAAATAATAAATTAAAAAAGTTAATCAATAATCCTGATACATTTATGATTTTCCTAGAACAATCATAATCTACTGAATTGATTCAAAGTCAGATAATAATACACCCGTTTTAGTTATTTATTTTATAGTTTGCATATTTAATAAATACAAATTATGCACCTTGAGGATTACTTGTTATCACATTATGTCATGACGTAATACGTAATTAAATCAATTATTTGTTCTTCAGCGAGAGATAACATTCAAATTTGTTTTATATAATTTCTAAAATATAAATTATTATTTAAAAAAGTTCAATTTTAATTTCAATTTCAATTTCAAATTCAATTTTATTTTTTTGAGAAGATTCGATAAAAATATTAATATGGATTACAATTGCCCCCCTCCCCTCCCGCGTCGGTTCTGCTGTTAATATTATTCTAATTGTGCTATTTATGTATGATCGTAATAAAAATAATGTAACAAAATAAAATTTCAAATTAAAATAAATTTGATTAAAATATTATGTCCTATTTTTCTAATAGATATACCTCATGTTTTCCACCACACGCTTCCTTTGGATGTCAATATAAAAATAAATCGATGTCAAATGGAAATTTTACTATTCGACGGAATGAGCCACAAACTCGAATTACTAAACTAATATACTGACCCGAATGTCTAACATCATATAGCTAATATTTGTTTATAAGAGGGAAGGTTGATATTTAATTCAAATTTTTAAATTATTAAATTATTAACTTTTTACAGAAATAACAACAATTCAGTTGTCATCCTATAGAACTGATGTTACTGCGTTTAATCTATGAATTTCATGTCAAAATGTGATTTGAGATTACTTTTGACTTTTGATTATAACAATAATGACTTGTGGTTTGTGAAACATTCATAATATATAATTAACAATGTATATATGTATATTATAAATTCGTTTTCTTTTTATATAAAATAAGTTGTAACTCATGACTAATTTACAATTCTGTCAGATATCGACGAGTGCCAAATCTATAGGAAGCCTCCGTGCACCTGGGGTCAAAAATGCAAGAACACAATTGGCTCATTTGAGTGTGTCCGAGAGGTTCCTTGTGGCTTTGGCTATACACTAGATCCTCGCACACAGGAATGCATGGGTAAGGTAACTATATTCTATCCAACTCACATATTTAACTGTATAATTTAAAATATGTTACTACATTGGTTCATACTTAATATTTTATAGTTAATCGTTATTATTAAACGAACTTTTTATTAAATAAAAGTTAAAAAAAACTATTGTTTAAAATTTTGTTATTTTAATAAGAGTTTTTTTATACATATATATTTAAAACTATACAATTTGTTTAATGAAATTAAAAAAATATTAATACAATTTAACATTTAAATTATTATTTTAAAGTTTAATCAATTCTCAATTTACAGACATCATTTAAATACTTCTCAATTTACAGACATAGACGAATGCAAAATGGATAAAAATATTTGCGGGCCTGGAATGGATTGCGTGAACGTTCGAGGAGGTCACAATTGCAAAGATAAAAAGTGTCCGAAGGGAATGAAGTAAGTTTCTGATTATGTTTCTGAACTATGTTTATCTAAAAGTACTCTTTGCATTCGTAAACAATTATTTTCTAAATTTAATCAAAGATAAATAAGCGAGTTTTTGTAATCTGGTTTAACAAATATTATATCTTAATAAAGCTATTTGCTGATCTATAACTGAACTTTACCGGTCACGTCAGGTCAGCGGTGATTCTGACTTAGAGATTAATTTAAACACTTAACAAGCTTAACGCTGGCCTTCTGCAAAGTCACTCTATATATACTATAATAATGAATATTGGTATTGGCATTTAAATATACAAATATTATACAGAGACATTATTTTACACTTTTAAAAGATAAAATCATTGGTTCATTACTTTTGTTTCCAGTGTTCAATAGTGTTTCCATTTAATTATTGATTATTATCTTATTTTATTGAAATACCACAACAATTCTTCAAAATTCAAAAATAATAATTATAATTAAATGTAGACGTTCGTTAAATTGAATGCGGTGTTATCGAAACTAAATGTGATTTAATGCAATCAAGAAGGGCGTTAAAGAATTCAAATGCGGTGTTACATCATTTCATTATGCGTTTGTAGCAATCAAATGCGACGTTGAAGTATTCAAATATGCAGGCCTTAAAATCAAATGTGGATATATCAAATATAAATTATCAAAATTATAAAAAAATTAAAGTGAATACTTTCGACAGTTTATTTATAAAATCAACAAATAACAAACAATGGAATAATATTTTTTTACATTTTTAACTAATCAAATAATACAATCAAATGTGAAAGCCTGTTAATTAAACTGATAAATAAATTAAGACTAAATAGTAATCGATTGTAAGTAATTTACCAAAATAACAAAATAAACTATTTTATATATATAAGAATAAATTTAGAATGAATATAAATTACACATTACTAAAAAAAAATCATTTCAGACGTAATTCTCGAGGAATATGTTCATACTGTGGATTTGGATATGTATACGACAAGAAAATGAAAATATGCAACGGTTTGTACATGGAGTATTTTTGTAAATATTTTAAAATATACACGGTGGTTTGTATCCACGATACATGCGCGATAGTCTTATACGATGTGTATCCACGATACATATTTGATAGCCAATATATTCGTAATTTTTGTTAAAGCATCTGCTTGGCGGCAAAAATTTTTTTTTATTAAATATATCACAATTTTGTTTAATATTTTTATTAAATTATTTAGCTGAATGCAAAGACAACTTATTTTAGAAGCATACTTTATAATATTAACATTATTAACTTACCATTAAAAAATAATTTCATAAATTGTAATAGACATTTTTGACATCCTATTTACGACGGAATAATTATTCTTTGAAATATGTTTGAAATAATCATGAAAGATTGTGAAAGTAATTAGATGTATTGTTCTTAAAAGTAAATTGAACCTATTTTAATAATTTAATTTTTAATTGTTAATTAGTTATTATTAATACCTTACAGTTTTTCAAAGTAGTAAATAAAACTTTAAAGCTAAATTTTATTTTATTTGCTATTTACTTCTTTTGTATGTGTTTATGTTTAAAAATGTCATTCAATTAATTTTCGAAATATACTATAACAGAAAATGACTGTGTTTTAATAAACGTGTTTTATCACTCAATATATATATATTTATTTCCAGTATTACATAATGTAAATAAAGTTGGTAGTATTAAGAATGGAAAACTTATAGGCCCTACTATGCATATGTTGAGGTCAGTATATTTTGGTTCTTATTGATTGATTATGTTGTACCAATGGACCAAATAGATAAATTATTACGAAACAATTTAGTTTATACTATTCATCAGATAATAATACAAAAAGGTAACGATCTGGTATAATTGGACTTGTGTGGAAGGTAGATTTGTGTTGTGGGATTCCAGAACCGTTTACAGGATAATATGGACCAATTCTAATAAACTATAAGTTCAAATGTGTAAATCTAATGTAGATTTTGTATTGGAAAAACTATTAAAAATAGCTATGGGTGATTTGATCATTAAGTTCACTCCAATGTTTGTGTAATATACGATTATAGTTTAAGGAATAACTGGTCAACAATTAACATATATATGTAGCCTAAATTATTGAATTCAAAATATAAAATATATTTATTCCAATAGTATCATTTTGTAATTCTAAAACTGTAAATATAGAATAAAGTTTTAAGAAATAGACTGATATATAACCTTGAAATGGTTATAAGCACTATCAAATCAAGATATACAGGAACTATAACCATTTTAAAAATGTATCAGCAGAGATTGTGTAAATCTAAATAAATGTGCCCTATTGAGTCAATACTATATTCATCCGCATAACTATCCAGTTATAAACAATTTTTAACTCTGAATTATATGAATTAGCGCATTTTATTTTTATTATTATTGTACTATTTTACATTTTCAATTATTTCACATCATTTTAATTACTTTAATTCATTCAACTATTATATAATTAATTATTAATACTATTATTTAAATTATTATATTATTATTACTACATTCTTTTACATTTTTTTGCGAATGTTTTTTATCAGAAAAGACTAGAATTTTAAAATTATTTTTGTTTATTTTCTTTGGAAGATATCGACGAATGTTCTCAGAATCATACAACGCCACTTTGTCAAACTTATGAAACCTGCGTTAATCAGCCCGGGTCGTATACATGTAAACCAAAGATCATCTGCCGAAAGGGAACTACAATGACTTTTAACGGCTCTGACTGTATTGGTAAGTCATAAAATGTAAAGTCAATCTTTACCTACATAACAAAAAATATTACGTATATCGCGCTGCACAACCTGCTTCAAACAAAATTTTAAAAAAAACTTTGTCTTGGACAAATATTTTTATATATTGAAAAAAATTCCAACTTGCATCAATATACACTATATTCAATAAATATAAATAATTTAATAGATAGAACAAATTATTAATTCAATAATGGTTAATTACATTATTAAATTATATTAATAGTTTACATTGATTCTAAATTATTTTACCAATATCATCAATGAAATTACAATCTGATATAGGTAACCTTACATCAATTTAGAGTTCATCATGCTCTCACCTCTACTTTTAGGTTATCTATCTATCTATCTATCTACCCCATCAATCACCTAAAAATGTTTTACTGTAGAATTCATAATAGTTTTTAAAATAATAATGATGTTACTAAATTATGCAAAATGAGTTTTCATTATTTTTGGAATGACAAAAATAAATTTTGATCCGGTCTGTCCCCAATTATTTTTCTACTTTTTTGGATTTGACAGGTGGACTGTTTTACATGGTGTTTTACATGAAGTACAAGCTATGTTTGGATTGTTAACAATAAAAAATATATTTGTGATTTGATGATAACTCTTTCCTTTTTGTTTGACCTTTCTGGAGTTTAGTCATAAATGTTGGTTTTTCCTTTAAACCATCCTGAATAAATTATAAAATGTTTTTTCTTATTTTACAGTTGCTTTGATAAGTTTTGTCGCTTTTATATTTATATTTTTGATTTGTTGTATGATGGTGTTGAAGAGTTAATAATTAGTTAGAATAATAATAATAAAGCCAGTCTGTTTGTCCAAAATATATAACAATTATTATATGTACTATATGTCTTATTTGTATGCATTTGATACTAATCATGATTAGGATACTTAGAATACACTAAGTATAATTTACATTAACGATGTATAATGTATAAACTATTAATAAATTTATAAACTGGATACATTATAATACAAAAAATACAAACTAGTACAACCAATTATTTAAACTACCACAACCAATTTAAACCAAGATACCTGTAACTAATTGCTGGACAAATATAATAATTAGTGAATATAAACATTGTAGTTAACGAATTAAGTACTTTAATTTCTTATTGAACGAGAAAAAAAGCATAAGCCAAAAACGAGAAGAGCAAAATAATAATAAAGAATGTGTAATATTTAACCTTGGGAAAGTGACATATTAAGTTCAAAAATCAAATTATGAATCTATATTTACCAAAGACGCCTTTGAGTATTTAATTTCACAATTTATACGGTTTAAAAATATTGAAGGCTTCCTCATGGTGTTAACTGAAAAGCACTCAAGATGCAGATGTAGTAAAACATGAGCTGAACAAAACTGAACAAAAATAAAGGCTGCTAACTTATTAAAAAGAAACTGTAAACAGGATCGATACATTAATTGCAGTCGTACAACTGAATTATGGGATAGCATCAGTGGCGGACTGGCAATATGTGCATTTGGGCATGCTGGATGGGCCGGTGGGCTGGTTAATTATTATTTTTAAAATATTTAACATATAATGTTATAATGCTGGTCCTGTTTTGTGTCCAGTTCATTACTGGATTACATATTTCTAAACGTTGTTTGCCTTTCTATTTGATAATAACAAATTATATATATTATAAATTTATATATGAAAATTTCGAAACTTAGAAATATTTACTTTTTATTTCAACAGAATGTATGGATACCTTTTATTAAAAAAAATATGCATCTTTAAATCAATTAAAATAATGTAACAGAAATGGTTAGACATACTGTAAAAGAAATCTATGTTATGTAATATCTTTTCATGTTTTAAAAGTAACGTACAATATATCCTATACCTCATTTTAATTTAAAATGGAATGTTAAACAGACATATCGTGTTCAAGATCAAGTGCCATGTTTCATATAGCATTGACTGTTAACTTTAATGTATTGTAAGATAGCCTATATAAAAATGCTTGTAATATAAATATGTTTCAAAGTATAAATTATTCAATTAAAATCTACGTATAAATTTAAAAATAGGTAAATTTAAAGCGCATTTCCTGAATAATGATCAAAAATTACTTACGTCGGTTTGTCATTTCACCGAAATTTTGAAAAAAACAGTGAAACTTAAAGTGGAACATTGTCAATCAGGACCATCTCCAATCCTCAAACGAAGACACTAAAATAAATGGAGAGATGAGGGGTTAAAAACTTCATCTTAAAAGTTTATGATACGCTTAATAAAAAACCGTGGTTTGTAAATTATAAATCTAGCATTTATTTGTCAAGATATAAAACAACAAAGATGTGAATTTCTTTTCAGATATAAATGAATGCACAGCTAGACGATTTGTTTGTGAAAATAATCAAATTTGCATCAATACATTCGCATCGTATTATTGTGTACCGAGTCCATGTCTTGAAACACAAAGGTAAGTTATATTATACAATAAATACTACTCTCATGAAATACTATTTTTTTAGGCCATTCCAACTTAATCGTTATTATAGATATATTAGTATACCATTTTACACTCATAACATGTATGCTTACTGTAGAATAACTGTCGGTAAAACGTCATTTAATTAATTAAGTTATCTTAACTGAGATTTCTTACTATTCAAATTCAATTAAATACACCAAAAGCTAAAAGTTAAATTAAAACTAATTTGATTAATAATCGACTTTTTAAGAAAATTTGTTGAGATTACAAATAAAAGAGTTTTTGTATTTTTAAAAACTTTTTTATGTTGTATACCAAACCGTAGCAAAAAATGTTCGGATAAAGAACTGTTTTAAGGTCGCCAATAAAACAAATAACTGTATAAGATAAACAAACAATGCATTGTTTGTTTATCTTATACAGTTACAGTTAATGGCAATTTAAAGAACATGTATTGTTTGAAAAATTATAATAATTTATTTTTTAACTATGTTATAATATATTCAAATAAGTGTATTTATTTATTTAAACTTTACTGCACATTTCTTGTTTAATAATATATAATTTAAATCCACTAATTAAATAAAATACCAAATTAATACGATAATATAAAAAAAGTTAAATAATTAAATAAAATCAATAATAATAAATATTATTTGTTTTATTTCAGAATAATCATAAATATTTATGAATATATTAATTTTTTTATCGGCATTCGATAATCCCTTTCAATTGTTTTTCTCAGCTACTTTTTTCAAATGTATCTTTCTATCTAAGTTACTTTTACATTGACTACCTTGAACAATAGATAAAATATGTTTGCTTATTTTTCAATCAGTTTATCCTCCGGATTTAAGTTTCAACCATTTTTTAGAATTAAACTCTGGAAGCAATCTGTTCTTCCAATTAAAATAGTCAATTCTTCCAATAAAAAATAATATAGAAACAATTATTAAACCAATGATAGACTACTTAAAACTCTAGGTACCTATATCATATATATATTGTTTTAAACATTAAACTGATGGAATTAAATAATATATACATAATACTAGTAAAATGTATTTAAATCCTTCAGATACGATTACGATTTGAACAAGTGCGTTTGTCAGAAAGGATATCGAACCAATAATCAAAATATTTGTGAAGGTAAGAAATAATACAAGAAATAAAGTAGAGACAAAAATTGCTGTTGAAATAATAAATATTAACTGTTATATGTAATTTTAAATATTATATTTGCGTTATATGTTTTCAGCCTATAAAGTGAATAATTTTTAAACATGTGCCTGAAAATACACGCTAATAAATACAAAAATGTATTAAAATAGTGGGTTTTTCTTTATATCTGGTATACGTTATATCATTTTTATCGTCGTGTTACAATTTTTGGTCAAAACATTAATTTTAATAAAATGTAGATAGCAGAATTGACTGTCTTCCAAATTGAAACTAAAAGCGGAAATATCGACACCGAAATTTATGTGGCATTTACTGATGCTTACTGATGCTGATACATGATGCACATACTTACTACTAACACACATTTACTTATACTGATGCACTTACCTACAACAAAATATTGTAGTTTTTCAAATAAATTATAAAATTTAATTATTAATTTACTTTAATATTTTTTACGGCACATATTAAATATATATTGATTTTATTGCAATAGTTGAATACAATAAATGTTTCATTTATGACGGTACATTTTGATAGACTTTAATGGGATATTTATTTTATCGTTTTTATCAAGTCATTTTAACTATCTATTTGCAAAATAGCTAGATGTATTGTTTTAAATATTACAGACACGAGCATAACAAACGCAAGTCAATAGGATCCGAGAGAATATAACTGATTTTCAAAACCGGTTCACATAGTTGTAAAATGAGAGCTTAGCCCATTGCATTATGACTCTCCTATCTTCCTATATTTTTTATCGAAAAGCAAAATACAAATACGTTTTGCGTATTGCGGTACAAGATTTAATATTACGGTTTAGTCGAAATTATATTTAGCATTTTGAAAATGTTTCTATGCGCCAAAGTATAACAGTTTTTACAGTTTCGAGAGTTATACCGCATACATTGTGCCTCCGCGGCTTTCGGCAAAGGGTTAGTAACTAATAATTGCGGTTTTATTTTTTTAAAGCAGTAAAATATTACCTTGTGTTATGGTGATCTCTATATTTATTATGGTTTTTCTTTCCTTTTTTTTTTTACTGTTGCTCGTTAATTATCCCCCACTTTTTAGGCAATTTTATCAAATGTAGACGACAAATTTAACTTATATAATAAAACATCTAAAGAGACTAAAATAGTTGTACATGTTCTGTTGTACGGCCTACTGTTGTCTTCTTTTTTAAAATATCACAACAATTTTGTTGGTGCATCTTTTTTATTTCCAATTATATTTTGTTAATATTCAATTAGTATGTAGCCCCAGGTTTCATCAATATAATGGCACATTTTCCAACAATTTTCTTCATGATCCTTCGTCAGTTTAATTAACAATAATATTTAATATTGATATTTTAATTATAAAATGAATAATTATGATTTGCAGATATTAACGAATGTTCGGAAAAAGGAGGAAACCAACTCTGTGGTGAACGATTCCAGTGTATCAACTTTCCTGGTGGTTATAACTGTTATGTCAAATCCAAATGTCCCAGGGGAATGTACCGTCCATCTCTATACTCCAGATGCAAAGGTAAGAAATTGACGCATAAAGCAGTGGTGTGATCGATATAAAAAATTACTGATTTTGATCAATTATTTTAATTCAATATAATGTGGTTAGTAACAAATTCTTGTTGCTGAACAAATTGACAAAGGTCAACAAGGATTTTATACTTACAAGTCGAGCAAGATGTGAACACTATGTATAACAAATCATTGATAATTAAAAATGCTGTATATTTTTTAAATATAAATTTAACTTCTAAGTATAGGCCTATATAGTTCGTGTAATAGTGAATAGTCAGAATTATTTTTTACTAATTGGAATTATTGTAATTATAGTAATTACTGTTGTCTGTAATTTCTATAGGGAAATTTAAATTAATTAAAGCAAACAGTTATGCATTTTCATAATATTAAAATAACTTGTTTGTCAGCTTTTTTGCAGCTCATTTGTAATCTGCGACTGTAAACCTATAGTCTTCCGTGGTTCCAGGTAACCTAAATTTTAATTTTCCGCCTCGTCTACTATCGGAAACGTAATGTATACGCTGACACGAATAAGCACCATCTTTAACTAACCATTAGATAGACTCAGGTATCTCCAGCGTCTTATTTACTTTAAATATTTATATAATTTAATGTAAATGTTTCATATACAACTATTTATCAAATATGAGTAGTATGGTTCATAAGTATTGAATTCTTGATGAAAATATTAAAGTATTACTTAAACGGTTAAAAATAAATGTCATAATATTATAGATTACAGAAAAATATTGTTAAAATAATTATAAGAATCACATTACCCTATAAGTTAGATAATATCACCTGTAATGTATAGTGGTGGAACATATCTGATTTATCTTTTAAAAGACATTAACGAATGCGCGACTGGAGAGGCCAAATGCGGTTCTAATAAGAAGTGTGAGAATACACCTGGATCATATCGATGTGTCTGTGAGCGAGGATTCCGCGAAGTCAAAGACACCTGTGAAGGTAACTTAATTATTTAAAAATCAATAAAATAATATAAGTAGTATTTATAATAAAAATATGTGTAAATAATGAAATTATATTATAGAAAACCACTTCATACCTTTATGAAAATAACAAAAGATGTAGAAAATAACAAATTCTACAATGTATTATAATTCTTAATTTTAATCAAAATTGAAAATAATGCAAATCTACTAATACATCCATTGTTACTGAGAGTCCTTTTGCTAAAGTGATTAATTTAAATTACTAAAGAAAATTCTATATTTTTATTTAGAAATTTAGTTTTACCAAAGTATAACAATCTATTCGAATAAAAAACACAGACATAATTTACTTTGTGAATAATAATTTTTGTTTCTGCAGTATTTTTGTTTTTTACTGTTCAACTACTGAAAACTAAATGGAAATGTTCAATAATTGTTTTAATAACAATTATAACATTAAATTATCAATAAAAGTAAGTTACAGAGTTTATTTTTGCGATCCATATAACCTATTAACCTACAGCTAATTGTCAGTATTATTGATATACTTTGGCACAATTGTCTTCAATCTATCTTCAACCTTTCATTTCTTATATTCTTACAGACATCAATGAATGTGCCTTATTTCGGCCGGATGAATCGTGTCCGGATGTCAATGCTCATTGCGTCAACATGCCAGGAACTTATACTTGTCAATGTCCCGTCGGATTTACTTGGGCCGGCTTTCCGAAGAAGAAATGCGAAGGTCAGTTTAAGAATAAATAATCAAATAAGATAGGTAGATATTTTGTGTCTTTCGTATGTGAATGTACTGCTTTTTTATGCGATCTCTGACCAGTGCAGTTTTTCTAGCAAGCAGAGGATTCTTTGCTGTTTTTATGAGACTAGTGATGGTTCTCTAATCATTTTACTCAATCATTCACATGATTAAGACACAAATTATTTAATGTCTTTTGGATTCTACGAAATTGGTTTTATATTTACCACAGCAGTTTTGATTCCGGAGAAACTATGTTAGCAAAATCAAATTTCTTGCAGACTTATACGATAATGGACGTTTAAATCCTACACTTTATAGTCATTTATTGTACAATACATATGCTAAATTTGCTCAATAAATTTAAATATTTTAAAATATTAATTAAAACCTTTAGTTAAATAATTAGCTGCAGTATAAATGCTTTAATACTTAATGCGGCATATCAGGGTATAAAATATTATTATTAGAGGGAGGTTTACTTAGCCGTATAAGTATACATAATATTATAATTATTATGCGTGATATATAGAAGTAATCTTTTAATATTAAAATTTATTAGGGTTTGGATTTTTAGTATCTCAATTTTTTATCACAGAAATGCGAAAATTTTAGGATATTTGGTAGAGAATATAAAAAATGGTTTTACGAAAATACTGCATTTATTCAATTGAAAATTAAATAATTCAAAGCGCTTACTGACTAGAGAAACTACAAATTTAATTAATTCAAAACTTCCATACTTATTACATTTTCAATGCATGAATAACATATTAGCGTAATTTTTTTTAATGAAATTGCCAAAAAAATCAAAGATTACCTAAGGAACAGCCTCATTATATTTATAATTTCATTATATTATGCACAATTTTTGCAAATATTATTTAATATTTTAAATTTTAATATGATACGATGTGTAATGAAATACTTTATCGTAAACTGTATTGTAAACTTTATCGTAAACTTTATCGCAAACTTTATCGTAAATTTTATCGTAAAGTTAGCCTCAGGAATAATTAATCGTTCATATTTTTTAAAATCGTTTAAAATACATATTTTTCTATATTTTGCATACTATATCCACATTTTAATTTAATTTTCTATAATTTATGAATGGCTTTTCCCATATATCTATAATTAGCATCAGAATGCGTATTACCAGTCTTTAACATAATATAGAAACATTTGTAGATTTGATAGCAGTGTTATAGTATTAAACAAAATGTGTTGTGTTGAGACAAAACATAAGTCAACATATTAATGTTATAAAGTAAGGCTGGTATGTTTATAAAATTATATAAAAACAAGAGTTCCATCCATATTTGAATATTCTGACATTTTGTAAATAACTCTAAAAGGATATATCAAAATTTAAAAAGATTGATTCATCAGAGTTATCATCTTAACATTTTACGTGATCCAGACTGGTACATTATTATAGTCCACCAAAATGGAATTTAAACTTACGAATATTAAATAACGCGGAATTATCTTTATAACAATTTAATTCGGTGACAAACGACATTTATTTATTTGATTAATACTTATTGCCCCTATAATGCCATCAAAAGTTTAAAAAACAACAATAACCAACAGCAGAAGAATATTATGAATGGTATTTGAAATGGCTCGTAAATTATAAAGGGTTATGAAGGAAATCTACTCATGATGGAATAATTGATTTTAGTAAAATGAAGTTATCGATAAACTTTTATATATATTCTTTATAATAAATAACTATTTATTGAAAACTTACATAAAGATTAAAAGTTTAATGTTACAATTATACTTAACTTTGAGGACATATTTGAATAAAAGATGTGCTTTATGATATAAAAATCCTCTTATATGTGGTTATAAGTTGATATAAAACTGTAAATAAAAAAGGAGATATTTGTTATATATGTGTAAACTATTTCTCATGTGATTTAATTATCGTTAGTAATAGTGCGCTTTGATTGTTTTGATTTATTATTAATATTATTTCAATTTACTAAGTATTTAAATTTAATACAATTAATAGAATTAAAAATAGTAATTTTAAATCGTTAAATTGTATTTATAAAAAAACAGGAATATTAATAATTGATAATTATTGATTAATTATCATATAATAATCAATATCAGTATTAATATTTATATATTTATTGTTTATATATTATTAATGAATACTTATTAAATAATTGATTTTTGATATTAGTTACATATTTGATTTATTTATATTTGATGTTTGACTTAATTACAGTTATCCAACTGTTGCGAATTTGTCGATATGGGTGATTGTATTCCAATTCACAACTAACATACAGTGTAAATAAACAATATATTTAGCAAAAGAACAAATAGTTTTTATCCGAATTTATTGCAATTTAACACTCGTAAGCCTACATAGCAACTGTGTAATAAATTTTCTAATCGTTTATGTATTTCTAATTTAATCAGATCTGAACGAATGCAAAGAAACCCCTGATATATGTGGAGTGGAACATCGTTGCATAAATCTTCTAGGCGGTTATCGATGCGTATGTCGAGAAGGATTTACTTCAGCTTTTGATGGAAGATCGTGCAAAGGTATTGCTTTGTATTTTCTAGCGGAAAGAATTTAATGAATAATTAATAATTCTACTAAAAACTGACATGTACGAAAGTTAAGCTTTACCATCATTTTTAGGAAAATAAATTGTTCAATGCGTTTAGGCCGTTTATAAGTTTGTGACGCAGTGATATTTAATATTTCAAATTATCTCTCTCTTAATATGACGTTTATATGAAAACAATTAAACGGTGGAATAACTTATCCATATATCTTATTTTAATGAACATCTTAATTGGATATATTATATTCATTGTCTTCAGGTTGATAACCATATTATAGTTCTGCGTACAAATATAAAGGCAGAAAGCCCAAACTATCATAAAAGGTTAAAAAAGGTTTAACCATAAAAAGGTTTTCATTTTTTTTAAATTTCCAGTAAATAAATATTATGTTAGAGTAGTACTCATCAACTCTGGTTTTCTTTCAACAAAGAATATATATTAGGTTAAAGAAGCCTGTTTTGTAATGTTTTGGTAAAAACTGACTTAATTCGTGAAAACAGACATTTCGCAATTTTTTCGCCATTTGTCGACATTTCGACAAACTATTTCGCCATTTGAAACCAACTATATTTTTATGATTCAGTCGCCTTTAACATAATATAGTAGTCAATGTGAAATATATATATACATGCATAAACTACTCATTTCACTATCATTTTAAACAGTTTTATACATTGATACAAAAGATATATTTGATTCATAATTATATATATATATTTAGTGCATATGAGGAACTTTCTTTATATGTAACCTTATAGTATTAATATTGTAGATTACGCAATTAATTTGTCAATATCGTAATATCATTAAGTTACGTGTACTTTGTAAAATAAATTGAAACCCCGAGGAAGAAATTAAAATATTGAAATTGTAATTATTTATCAGAAACATTGCAGTAGCCTACTAGTTTTTTAGTTTATTTTGAAATAAAACGTCTCTTAAACTGAAAAAAGGATTTCAACATTTATTTTTTATAAACATAGTAAACACATATTTTATAAATTAACGCAGAGAAACCTTTGATCAAATACACAGTTAGACATATTTTACAAATCATATTTATTTACGTAAACTTTTATAAAAAATAATGGAATGTTTTCAAAATGTTAGGCTGCCTTAAATATACTATAACCGCTCTAATATTTGAATGATAGTTCTATATACTAACTAACCTAGATATGCTTTACCTTCACACATGACTCGAATACACTAATTGAAAATATACTCACTAATATTCATTATATACATAATATACGTTTCACTAAATGATGTTTTAATAATAAAAATATTGATAATTTTTTATACCCTCTTCATTTATGTATAACATCTCTCATTTATTGCATTCAGATATAAACGAATGTGTGGTCAATACATATACTGGCAGGAAGCCATGTCCCAATGGTATATGCGTAAATTTCCCAGGAGGATTTCATTGTCAATGTCCAAAAGGATATCAAATTGGAAGAAGCAATGTTTGTGAAGGTATTTGTGAAGGTCAAAATATTATTTCAATATAAAAAATTTAAGCAAAGAAATAAATATGAATTTTTTAAAATGTAATATTACATTATGTAAAAATTTGTAATGAAACGCGCTTAAAATTGTTATAATCTGATCGCATTGCCAGACATCAACGAATGCGACGATATGTCGGGAATCTGTTCACCCTCAAGTCCAGGGATGCCCAGGCCCAGGTGTATCAATCTTGGGGGAACGCACAAGTGTGTCGAAGATTCGTGCTCTATCGGATATGTAAAAACCTCCACTGGCAATGGATTCAGGTACATATTATTTCCCATCTATAGATGACATTATTGTGTTTGTAAAAGTCGGATTGCTTGTGACCGGTAGTACTGTATAGATTTATGCAATTTCATTGTAACCTCTCTTCGACGACTTTTGGAAATCACAGTGAATAAATTTGTTGGAGAGTGAAAGTTGTTAAAGAAGAGTTCCACGTTTGTCGCTAAGTTATAATGTGAAAATAATTGCATTTATATTATAATTTTAATTAAATATTACAATTATTATTCAAATATTACAAGCAATATTACAAATGAAAAAATAGCAAATAAATAAGGATATTAATTGTTATATATGTATTATATTTAAATCGATCACTTCAACTTTTGATTAAACGAAAGTTAGATATTTTAATCGACTAAACAACTAATTTTAAAGTAGTTTGTGGGGGAGTAAAATAACTAAAAATCGCGATCGTTAACGATTGAAAACTTAGTGATGTAGGGTCATTATGTGACCAATGCACGTTCTTCCTTCTAATAAAATAATTACGTAATTCTCGACAGTATTATTAATTAATTAAATTGCTGATGCTTTAATCAAGCTAGCCATTTTGTATAAAAATATGTAGTAAATATGAGATTGACCATTTTAATAGTAAATATGAGATTGACCATTTTAATAGTAAATATGAGATTGACCATTTTAATAGTAAATATGAGATTGACCATT
>JAUZND010058886.1:39444-71146 GCA_034780555.1 Coelogynopora nodosa
TTAATAGTAAATATGAAATTGACCATTCATTTTAATAGTAAATATAAAATTGACCATTCATTTTAATAGTAATTATGAATCGACCATTCTATAAGTCTACTAATGCAGTAGTAGTAGCCTATGGTATATAGTCAGCTTTTGTACTATTAAAAAGCACAGCGGTGTATATATAAGCCGTGATAATGTAGACTCTCAGATGAGTCAGTTAGCGTTTTGATCGATTTTGTACCAATTATTTGTAACTTATAAGTTTTAACTTTTATTTCTTCAAATATATTGAGTTATAATTTCTTCGAGGCCGACGAACCATTATGTTAATCCTATAGCAATCTCTGGAAAAGCGTCGTGTATTGTCGTGTAGTGACCAAATGCAAATTTTCCATAACGAAAAAATTAATGTGAATAAAAATATTTTTACCATTAGCAAAAATGTTTTCAATTTTTATTATAATATATTTATCTTATAAACATATCTTTTTGCCAATGTTGTTCAGATATTAAAAATGTTTATTTGATATTGTACAGTATGTTAGCAAATTCCCTTATAAAATCTTTATTATATATATTTATATTAATTATGCCTGTCACGTTATGTTTACTGTGTCTGTCATTGTGTTGTATTATAAGCTGTTCGCTAGACAATAGTCGCACATGTCCGCCCTATGATCGTGAATGTTTGAGAACTCGACCTTTTCAAATTGTCTACAACTTTATTGAACTCGACGAACGAGCCATCCTCCCACAAATTCTTACCCGGGTGGATATTGGTCATCTGCCCTCGGGTATAAACAGAATGAGTTTGGCACCAAAGTATGCGATCAACCTAGACACGAACAAGGCGCTTAATCTTAAAAGCACATTTAGGGTAAGTGTCGTTATGGTTAATGCTTTGTGAAATAAATTATATATATATATATATTATATATTTAATTCGGGCCATTAAAAACCACTATAATGTGAAAAAAAACTCTGAGAGTAATTATCATTAATCAATTATGCCATCTCCGTAATAAAATGTTCTTAATGTAAAAAATTAACTTTACTGTTCACAGATTTTGTTTTAAAAACTTTGGGAATAAAAATCATTCTAATAATTTCTTAGAATCCTATTTCGCTTGTCTTTAGGTATTTAAATAGTCATAAAAAACAATAACTCGATGTCAGTAGGCCTGGCTTTTATTAAGTCAAAATTTCAAAGTCTAAAATCTTCTAAATCACCAGAAACATATTAATTATATGTATAGCAAATTGTGAAACTACAATATTGAAATTGTGAAATTGAATCTAGCAAATTGTGAAAAGTAAACTATGACTATATAATTAAGACATCCTAAAATTCAAAGTAAACTTAGCATTTTGAATTAATTAAAAGTATTATAGGTGGAAATATCAGGCAAAACATATTGCTTAAATAAATCTATAATAAATATATCCTTTCAAAATCTTTTATCCATGCACTTACTTCACATAAATTTATAGATGTAAAAAATGTATTCCTGCAGCCTGCTAGATATATAGGGACTCAGTTATTATAAACGTATATATATATATAGGTAGTGATTGTTTCATTCTTTGATATATAATCGTAGAAGAGTATGCTGCAGCAACCGCTATTGAATGAGATTACAATTTGTGTATGAAAACGATATTGGGTAAATAAAACCAAGAAATGTAACAACAGACCGCCAACGTTTCAATAACTGAAATCGAGGCATTTGTATAATTGGCAGCCACGTATGGCTAGGCTATGGCAGGCGAGCCTCTAAAGCAACGCGAATCGCATCACATTTTGTATTTTATATCGAGACATGTAATGAGAAAGCGGGACCGGCTAAAAGTTTCAAACATCGAGACAGTTGGCAGGTCTGTAACAACATATCATGAGCGTTTTGAAATTTTAGTTCGTTAAATACTATGTCTAGTTTTTATTGCCATACAATCCTGAGAAAGTTTAGTTAATTCATAAATAATAGTTTTTTTATTATTGCAGATTAAGACAACGCGCAACGTGAAAGGATCACTCGATATTATTCTGCGCAAGCCGATTCCAGCCCCTGCTGAAGTACTCATTGAGGTCCAAACAGCTGTGTTTCACAAAACTTCTTACTTGGGGCACTCGGTAGCACGAATATACATTTATGTTACTAAGTATCCCAAAGAATTTTCAAAATGAAATCCTTTTAACAGACACTACTTTATTGCATATTTTTTAAGTTTACTTTAAAAGTAAATTATCTTGACGTGATTCTGAAAATGAATGCGGTTTTATCAACAATTGAATTTTGCCGTAAATGTCGGGCTAAATCGAAAAATAATAAAACCAGTGTAAACTACTAAAACTGATTAAAATATTCCATAATGCAATCTTTACACTCATTAACTCCACAGCAACAAAAACAGTGATACCATAACTCAATTTTACTGAACGAAATGTTAAAAATCTAATGTGAGGAGACTGGAAAAAGTTGTCACGGAAGCAAATTGTCATGCTGCCTTTACTCCAGAAATTAACATTTTTAGGGTGTTCTGTAAACTTAATATATTACTTATTTTAACATAGTATGTTTATATATATAGGCCTACATAAATATTGAAAATATAACATGTTTTCTTATTATTAAAAATAGATTTAATTGAAGCATGTTTTTGATTAAATTTAACAAATTGTATTTAAAAAATTGGCGGTTTTATTAAAAAATTTAATGAAATAAAAAATATCAATAAAGTATATACTATTTATTATGTACAGGATGTAGTATTAATTTGACAGTTATCATATTTAATAATAATTTCTAAAATTTTTCGAGTGCAAAAAAATTATTGTCTTATTTTTTAACCCTTCGTACGTGGATATACTTTGTAGGGTTTGCTACGTGGAGGAGGGGAATTTACCCCCCCTTGGAAAACCAAACTTCCTATCATCCGATTAAACTGAAATTTGGTATACAGATACCTCCTAGACTTGTCGAGCGATTTTCCTTTTCAAAAAAATTAATCGATTGGTATAATTTTTATGACCTGATTACGTCATAAACTCCTTTTACGAAAACTATAGGAAAATAACCCTAATATGCTATACATTCATCAATAAATGCTATTACTTTTGTTTAATACAACCAATTGACTTGATTCTTTTTTAATCTGATTCCAGATCACAAGATCTATAATTGGTCATATATTTTTATAATTATACTACTTATACAAATAAGCTACAAGTAGTATAAATCTTATTTTAGAATTATTTTAAATTGCTGGTTATTTTAATAATTAAGTTAAATGGATATAATTTACGATAAACTTGTTTTTTCTATTAACCCTTCGTATACCATGGGGGTAATTATTTACCCCATGAGCGACAAAAATTAATATTACACAAAATATATAGCATATTTTTAATTGTCCTTCTATGACTTTTCCTAACTTTATCAACATAAGAAAATATCAGTAGAAAATATTTATTATAATATTTAATTTCCTTCTTACATCGAATTTAAATATTTGTAACATGGAATACCAGACGTGGTAAATTTTTACCCCAAACTATATTATACAATAAAACAAATAAGTAGTTAGTTGACGGAAGCATTCAATCAATACAACGTGTGGACACCCCGTTATACAATTCATGCAATGCAAATCATTATATGCGTGATAGATGAATTGTGATTGGTTACCGAATTATCGAATTAGACGCCACGATTCATATTTCCTATTTGATTTCATCATCATATTTCGCATTTTAGTGTTTACTGCTGACAATTAGACACCCCTACATTTGTTAGACGTTTTTATTCGATTCATATTTCACAGACAATATTGAATTCACTGTCATATTCAATGCCATATGTACGGAAAATGGATGTGAATGAAGTTTTACGACGAATATTAGAAGAAAGCAGCGAGAGTGATGAAGAGGAGGTTAGTGACAACGAATTCGTTGATGCTGTAAACGAACACGACGCTGTAATGGGCACCGGAGATGACGAAGATGACGCTGTTATGGAAGTCGTAGATGCTATCCATCAAGACCATGCAACGTTTCGATCGCGTGATGGACAGGAAATCTGGTCACGTGAACCCGTAGCACCACAAGAAGGTCGCGTAGCTGCCTATAATGTGATCAGAGAGCGTCAAGGTCCTACGAATGCAGTGCAGAATGTGTGCGGTTTGAGCCCAACCGGTGCTTTCAAAGTCTTCATTACGCCTGATATTGTTCGCACAATCGTCGAATGCACCAATATCGATGGCTCACAACGCTAAAATGCTTGGAGCCCCACAAACAGTGACGAAATTTATCGATTTATTGGATTGCTCATCATTGTAGGTGCTCACCATGAGAACAAGTCAAGAGTTGCTGATCTCTGGAGCAAAGAACATGGACGGGCTATTTACGCAGCTACAATGTCCCGCAATCGATTTTCTCAGTTGCTGGGAGCACTTCGCTTCGACATCCGGGCTAATAGGAATGAAAACGACAAGTTTGCTCCTATTCGTAATGTGTTTGAGCGGATTGTTGCAAAGTTTCGTTCTTCGTTGCGGGCTGGTGAGGCAGTGACAGTGGACGAACAGTTAATCACAACACGAGGGCGATGCTCTTTCAAAATGTATATCCCGTCCAAACCGGGAAAATACGGTATAAAGTTATGGGTGCTTTCGGTGTAAACTCATTTTACTGCATGAACTTGCAACCATATATTGGCCGCCACGGTCCTCTACCTGAGCGTGGTCAGGGTCAGCGCGTTGTCTTGGAGTTAACTGAGATGATCACCGGAAGTGGGCGAAACGTATACATGGACAACTTCTTCACCAACATCCATCTCGCAAGGACCATGCTCGGCCGTAACCTCACGATTACTGGCACATTTCGAAAAAATAGACCGGAAATACCACAGCAGCTGCTACCAAATCCAGGGCGAGCGGAACATTCTCAGTTTGCATTCCAACAATTTTCAACAATGGTGTTTTACGTTCCAAAAACAAATAAAGCTGTTATTATGCTTTCGACGCTACACACGGGTGCCGTGGTCCCGCCCAACGATAAACAAAAACCAGAAATTATTTTAGATTACAATCGAGGCAAATGTGGGGTTGATACCCTGGACCAACTAGTGCGTTCATATTCCTGTTCGCGCACTACGCGCCGCTGGCCACTTACGATTTTTTACAATATGCTAAACAGTTCCGCTTACAACGCGTTGGTGTTATTCCTAAACATACACCCACGATACGAGCGTGCATCAGGTCGTCGGCGCAAACGATTCTTGATGGACATTGGTTCACAGCTATGTGCCTATAGGGCACCACGCTCCGTCGGCCACCCTGCTCCTAGGCAACTAGCACTTCCACCACGCCGCGGCGCCGCGACTGATTCCTCCCGTGTCAAAACGGTGTGCATCCTGTCCATGAAACCGTGATCGCAAAGTAACTAAAGTATGCTCTGAGTGCGGCTGTGCGATACGTAAAGATCACGTTGTATGGAAATCTAATTTGTGTGCATGAAGGTAAATTTTACTTCACAAACTTGTTACTATTCACAAACTTGTTCTTATTATCATGTCATATAAGTTGTTTATATTAATTATAATCAATATTTGGATATACCTTTGTTATATTTTTGTATATATAATGGGATAATTTTTTACCCCACGGTAAACCATATTAGTTTTTTTTCCTGGTATACGAAGGGTTAATATTGCAAGGTTCAGCTACTAATATCCTCGGCAAGTATGAAAACCTAGGGGGGGGGTATAAAATGGATCAATAATAACTTTTTTTTCTAGTATGAAAAAATATTCTAAATTATTTTTGTTATTTTTTTTAGTTAGATAAAAGTATTTTCAGGGTCATACGTTTTATAGTTCAAAAACCTAATTTCTTTGAAAAAAATTGCGTACGAAGGGTTACTGAAATGGCGCCAATATTTACAATTAACGCACGTCAAATACCTTATAAAAAATTTTTATTAAAATAATCTTATCCATAAAATTGCCTTATAAACATTACCTATAGGGGGGATGAACTAAAACAATTTTCCCTTATTTCTATGCATAACAAATATTACATCTTTGCTATTAACCAAGCGCCTGATTATCGAACAAATTAAATATTTAGAAGCACCATGAAAAGTCATTAATTTTATAGAGAATATTTAACTAAAATATTAACTAACCCGAACCTTACTCCTCCAGATAAATAGGTTCCCAAAAACCTCCAGTATTACGAGAGAAGGGATAAGAGAAAATAATTGAGAAAACAGATAATAATTAAATGAAAATTTTTAGTGAATATCCTAGGTAAATATTATGTTGTATAACATCCATAAGACAAGAAACAACAAAAAGAAATATGTGTGATGCAATAAAAGTTATATTCAATAAGCTTCATACAAATGCATTAATAATAATAATGAAATCATAAATAATATGATAAAATGTGGCTAATATTATAATAATTATATACACCGTTATTAAAGCGCTCTACACAGATGGATCAGTGGGGAGCAGTGGGACTACCATGTCCGAGTTAGAGCATGTTTAGCCGCATAGCCACCCTCTCTGAACATCATCTCCGCAATACGCTTGTAGTAGATATCCGGCGTGATTTTATCGGATTCTATCACCTCTTTCAGGTTACGTTCTATGCGAGGAAACGCTGTACTGCAGAAGGCTGATACAAGATCCATCTGGAGGAGGAGGAGGGGAGGGGTGGGAGGGACAGAGCGTATCATCATGACTGACGAGCGCAAACAATAAATATTGAGTGATATAAAATATATATTTAAATTCAATTTAGTGAAAACATAATTACAATATATAAATCGAATAGATACAGCAATTGTTATGACTGAAGAATGTAAAAAGACTATATTAAAGTACAGGTTCGAGAACAATAATTGATAAGGACAATTGTTGATACTTAATTCAGAAGGCATGTAGAACATAAACAGATGGTGAATCATACCTGTAAACATGAACAGATGGTAAATCATGTATGTAGAACATGAACTGATGGTGAATCATACCTGTAAACATGAACAGGTGGTGAATCATGTCTGTAGAACATGAACAGATGGTGAATCATGTGTGTAGAACATGAACAGATGGTGAATCATACCTGTAAACATGAACAGATGGTGAATCATGTCTGTAGAACATGAACAGATGGTGAATCATACCTGTAAACATGAACAGGTGGTGAATCATGTCTGTAGAACATGAACAGATGTTGAAGCATGTGTGTAGAACATGAACAGATGGTGAATCATACCTGTAAACATGAACTGATGGTGAATCATACCTGTAAACATGAACAGATGGTGAATCATACCTGTAAACATAGAGAGGTGGTGAATCATGTCTGTAGAACATGAACAGATGGTGAATCATGTGTGTAGAACATGAACAGATGGTGAACCATACCAGATGGTCAACATTTTTTAATAATTATTAAATCATAATACGCCAATATTATTTCATATATAAAAATTGTACTCTATGTTATATTTTTAAGGGATATCTAAAGCTACATTTGTGTAAAAAAATAATGAGAAATTGTGAAAACTCGTTAATTAAACTTTAAGCGTATTTTGCAATAATTATCATTTCCTATTTCAAAATAGAAACCAGTGTTAATAGTTTTCTCTTTATATTTATTTTGCGTTTAGTATTAACCTATATGATGACTGTGGCTAATTGGCCCAACATTTCATAAGCATATCATTTGTCATTATTTGTTTTATTTTATATATATGCACAAACATGAATATGTACATCTACTTCTAAAACATACATTAATACCCTTTATCAATTCCAAATCGATTATTCAAACTATTCTAAGCCTAATTATGATATACACAAAACCATTCAAAGCCTTATAATATACACAAAAGTGTTATCATGTGATGTCCTCATTGCTGGTGTGGTTTCAAAATCAAAATATATAATTTAACGAGCTAAATAAACTTTTGAATTTCAAGTGTAGAATATTGTTATCATAAAGGAAGAAAATATCGTGTTTCCTAGGCCCCATACCTCGTGATCATTGTGCGGTACACCAATCGATATGGAACGTGAATAGTGACCGAAACAGGCGGTGATTGCGTAGAGATCGATTGCGATGTTTGACAGTCGCTTGACCGTCATCTGGTACTCCATGGTATCCTAGGAAACAGGAAGATGTGACAACTTTTATCGTAGAGAACATATTGCAACATATTTTTTCCATAGATAATACAGTATTTATAGGTCTCTATGCATATTTTTTAAAAGTAATGACCAACATTTTAGATCGAATGGGACAATTCTACATTTTACTAAACGTGTTTATTTATAGACATATTAATGGCGCGATTTCGAAATATGTTAGCATAACAATAAATGATAATAACTTGTTGTACAAGATAAACATTAGTGAAACAATATAAAGAGGCAACTTATTAGAAAGAAATATAATTGTAAAGCATATTCCATTTTTTATCTTTTCAAAGCCAGATGATCACTCAGTATAATATATAATATATAAATTGGAAATTATATATTATTGTAAATAGCATTAAAAATAAAAACGTTACATTTAAATGATATTAAATAATAAAGAGCGCTCTATCATTTAAATTCCTATGTACCTTTTCTGCTTAGAGGTTTACATTTTTAGAAATATATATGTTTTCAAAAAAAAATTGTCGATAATCTATTCCGAATGATAATTATTTTCAAGGTGCCGGTCAGCTGCAGCCCATAGGCAGTACAATCGTGTTTATTCTGATGCTTAGATAAAGCTAGCGTTGGCTGGGATGGTGTGATTAAAACTAAATTAGCGAATACTACAAATATAAAATAGGTCAAATAAATATCAATGGAATAAATGCATACAAAAATATTATCATATTTCGAATTAATTGGGAGTTTAATACATTCATATAACTAATTGAACGGATTGTATACACTCAATCACTGCAGGTTCAGCTCCGAGTATTCCACTTACCTTGCCATATTTGGCGAGCACCCCCTTGACAGCCAGTCCAAACTCCACCAGATACTTCTGATACTGGCTGAAGAGATGCGTGAGGTTGTGGTGCAAATTTGCCGCGAGATTCGTGTCCGACATCGAGTTCTTCAGCTTAGCAGCCTTTCTCACCTCACTGACGATAAACCCGAAGTTGGCGAGAGGCCGACGAAGCTTCCTGATGTCCTCCGTGAGAGCTCGTCCGGCGTACTGAAGGGCTGTTCCACCGATGAAGATGCGTAGGATCTCGTTCGTTCCCTGCGGGGAGAGGAGAGAGAAGGGAACATTTTCTGAAACATTTATTTCAGCTTAGGAGTCAGTAATAACTAAAATATAATCATATTTAACAAGACGTAATATTTAATGATGTCCGATTAAATCAAGCTTTAGCAGGTTTATTTTTAATGACCAATATTGAATACTGAATAAAGCAATTAGATTAGGTAAATATGGTTTTAAATTTAGTTTTGTATACAAACAAATTTTATTTTTCTGATATGATGGGAACTACAGCTGAACAGCTTGAAAAATATCTTCGCGATAATGTTCAGGCGGTATGTGAAAAATTGTGAAATAATATTAATCTACAATATGTAAATTCCAAACGCTGTCATTTAGAAAAACTATCCCAATTATAAATTTGCGGTTTTCAACGATTTATCTTTGTCATTTTTCTATAATAAATAAGTTGTGCTACATTAAACTGTATTTAAATGGCAAAAATGGAATTAAAGCATTACTGTACTACTATATTATATCAATTTAATACAGTAAATAATGCATTTAATACAGAACAACGATTAGAGCGGATTCTTCGAAAACTGATAAATTGTATTTAATTATAGATAGTTTAGCTAAACGAAAGTGAAATATTAAGTTAACGCAATTAACCAATTTTGTCAACATTTTACTAATACGTTGTCAAAAAATAGATTTTATTATGAAAATAATAACCATTAACATAATATACATATTCACCTCAAATATGGGAAGAATCCTGGCATCTCTGACATATCGTTCATATGGAGAGGTTCTCATGTACCCTTGACCAGCCATGATCTGAAGAGTTTCATTGACACCACGCCAAATTGCCTCGGAACTGTACACCTGAGGGTAAACAGCAACAAATACTTTAAGAATTAAATTATTTATATGAATATTTATTACATTCAAATAAAATGATCAAAAATTAACTTAATGTGGCTCGTTATTAATGCTGTAATCCAGCTTATCTGTTGTTGTCGACTTTTAATTTATCAACAAAAATAGATAAATAAAACGGCACATTATATTCCAAATAGCTTTATTTTAATAAACATATACGGTTACAATATGTTATCTATTGTCATTTTTCACTTGCTGTTTTTCTCAATAAATTGAAATTATTGTTATTGAAGAATATAATATAATGTTCGTTCCACCTATGAATTGTGCACATGCAGACTGAAGAAAAGGTTGCCTACAGATGGAAATATAACACATGACGTGAGCACAGTGAAAAAACGTCCGCCATATCGATTCTGACAACAAAGGGATTTATTACAATATATTACAATATATGACAACTATTTTTAAATTTACGGCTAACTTTTTGTTTCAACAGACAATATTATTCTTTCGTACACAATATTTCAAGTATAAGGTGATGTGTTTAACATGGGTATTTTATCTTTTCAATACGAGTATATATGTACATTTTTAAAATGTACGACTTTTAAGGAACCTTATTTTTTTTTAATATTTCTGATTACGACTTTTACATTTAATTATACATATCTCCCGATACAAGTAAATTCCCAATAAAATATATTAATAAATGCATTGATAAATATGCCTAAGTCAGTGTATTTTCACAGGTAATAGCTTTTTATGTCTTACTTAAAATGTGATTAATTGTTATTGTAGTAATAAAAATTAATATTATAGGTCAGGCATATGATTTGGAAATCATCGAAATTTCGGGAATTATGATTGCAATCGGGCAAGCGCTCAAGAAAGCAAGATTGATGAGTGAAAAATGTTTGCTTTAAAAAAATCTAATATAATTTCCTCAGTACATGATTAAGATCTGTTATTACAGTAAATATTAAAATAGAAAATATTAGTTCTTTATTTAGAGTCCAGTTTAGGTGGAGTAGACATATTATCTAAAAAAAATTAAAATTAAAAATGACCTCAAAATGACATCACAATGACATTAAAAATATACATTTTGTGAAAATATATATACATATTTTATGTTATATGTTTGGCTTATCCCATATTCGAATTTTAATATCAGATTTCGACGAATTTCAAAAATGATATCGGGCACTTCTGAAATTATTGAAAAATCATATGTTTAATATAAAAAAAATTAACATATATAAAAATAGTATATTGCAACACTAAAAAAGTAAAACAAACAAGTTCTTGCAGCATAAATAGTTTACATTAAAGAAAAATAGATAACAATTCACAACTATTTGTAAATAATCACCTAGGAACAGTCCGAATATCACTTTATATCACAGTATAAAAAACAATTGCCATTTATAATATACAATAAATAAATAAATAAATAATCTTATTATTTTAATAATGTATAAAATAACAATACTAATACAATGAATTTAAGTTAAAGAAGCATTGACAAGATCAAAAAGGTCGTCCAAAGATACAGTTACCCTGACAATGGCCGCCTCAATAACCAGTTCAGTTACCTTGACAATGGCCGCCTCAATAACCAGTTCAGTTACCCTGATAATGGCCGCCTCAATAACCAGTTAAGTTACCCTGATAATGGTCGCCTCAATAACCAGTACAGTTACCTTGACAATGGCCGCCTCAATAACCAGTACAGTTACCCTGATAATGGCCGCCTCAATAACCAGTTCAGTTACCCTGATAATGGCCGCCTCAATAACCAGTACAGTTACCTTGACAATCGTCGCCTCAATAACCAGTACAGTTACCTTAACAATGGCCGCTTCAATAACCAGTTCAGTTACCCTGATAATGGCCGCTTCAATAACCAGTTCAGTTACCCTGATAATGGCCGCCTCAATAACCAGTTCAGTTACCTTGACAATAGCCGCCTCAATGGCCAGGTCCGGCTTCTCGTACTGATCCAAAAGGCCCGCGGTGAGATAGGACATGCTCTCCATCACATAGGCATCGACGGCCATCTCGGCCAATTTCTCCTGGATCAAGGCAAACTGTCCAATCGGCTTATCAAACTGCTGCCTCGTGAGTGCCTGATTGACCATGTGTGAGAGGAGGTGGCGCATGATGCCCGCTCCCGAGGAGCCCATACTGAACCGGCCGCTGTTGAGGATCTGCATTGCGATCTGAAGTTGGTGTGAAGTGGAGGGTCGGCTTCCAATGTTAGTGTGATGCATAGATTTAGACATCAGTAATACAGGAAAAATATCCACCTATAGAGGGTAGGCATATCAATAATTGATATGCCTAATTATTACAATTATTGTAATAATCAAAGGGTGCATTAGAGTCCATGAGTTTCACAATTAATATTTGATAAAGGTGGGTATTATGAGTCTTAAAACCTAATGCAGGGTTCATACGCATTTTACATAACTGAATTCCAGACTTTTTGTGGATATATGACTTTTGTGTACATTCTATAACAACAATCAATAAGTATGTACACATATCGATTATATATATTTACAAGGTTATGTCACAACAGTTTGGAAGGAAAAGGATTACATGTCATAAATATATTAAATATATTAAGTACAAAGATAAAGACAAAATCCGGACGCCTAACAGTTGCGAGCAAAGCTAGCACCTATTACTTCCGCGAAACGGCGAAAATTTAAAGGATACAGATTTTTGCTGATTTTCCGGATTATTACAATATATACCATTGAGCTAAATATTTTAAACTCAATAACTGTTAAATTAAATTAAACCTGCAAATAAAATGGTGTCGATTAATTGTTAAAAAGTCATATATCCACATTTTTCAAAGAGTCCCCATTTTCCAGACTTTTCATAAAAAAATCTACTTTTTCCATACTTTTCCAGTCTGGAAAACACCTTTTAAAAATTCCAGATTTTTCCAGATTTTGTATGAACCATGCTAATGATAACATTTCATTTTGGCGAATAATTTTGGTGTGGACAACAGTAATGATTACTATACAAATTCAACCGCACTATAAATGCCTACTACATTTGATAATTAGTCAACTAATGTGTATTTTACGAATTGTTTAACTATTTTATATTAGGTAATAATGACAAATTAAATCCATTTAGGAGTATGAGGGTTATAATATTAGATTGAACATTAGTCAGTAATAGTGACAATAGCCTGCGTAATATATGTCAAACATAATTGACTAAGTCTTCACTACTGCCCGATCATTTTTATATAAATTAAATTCATAATATTATGTATGCGATGCGATTATTTCAACAATTAAATACCCTTTAAAAATGTTGCATACAGATTTAAAGATACTTCATAGATCTTAAAATTGCATTAACCTGTTTGTTATACTTACAAAATTAGTTATTTAATCGTTGGGTTAACTTTTACCATTCTATAATCGAAAACATTATGCATTATGCTTGAAATGATTAAAATGTTGAACAATAATATATGCTCCGTAATTTTTCATGCAATACAATACATGTCAATCTTTAAAAAAAGCGAAGTAGTCGATGAATTTATACCTTGAACCCATGGCCAACCTCTCCAATGACATTTTCGACAGGAACCGGACAATTTTCAAAATGAACTTCACAAGCTGAGTGAGAGACAGACAATATACCATTTAGTAAAATGAATATAAATAAATATACGACAGTTTAGTTGAACTGCGAAATGTCAATTAATTGTTTTACTATTCTAAAGAATTACATTTTTAACACATTGAATATTTGTAAATTTTCTGTAAGATAGACATAAAAACATAAATTTTACTCCAATAAAATGTATGTAAGTAAATTATATAATTGAGTGATTCACACGCTTACTATTGGAGCCTCTAATACCCAGTTTGTCCTCAGGAGGCCCACTTGTCACGCCTCCAAAAGACCTTTCAACAATGAATGCGGTCACTTTATCACCTGTTTTGCCCTGAAAATATATTACACGGATATGCAAAGATAATATAGTATACGTGATTAGTTTACTATGCTCATATGATTTGTTTGCAGCCACAATTAAATTCAAAGATTTTTCCATCACGTTCGGTCACAAATTGGTTTAGTTTATTGTAAGTAAGTTGCGACCTATTGTGAAACACATTTATTTCTTCAATAAAGTTTTTCTTTAACAAAAATATTTTTAAATACAATATTTTATAGTTCATGAAGTCTATAAAACTATTTATAGTCTTTAATAATTTTACGCTACTTGTTTTCTTTCCAGTTAATAAATAAATTGTGCAAATGAAAGTAGATCCACTAGATAAGTATAATAGTTGATAATTGACTGCATTTTTGGATAATTGATGCAAAGGATGACATACAGCATATTATAAAGTTTTAATTTATAAATATTGTATTATAAATTAAATATACTTTTTAATAACTGACTAATGTCTATATTTTAAAATGCGAAAGAATCAACTAGCCTAGTTCAAAATATACAGATCTTCATAGTAGCCTAAGGTTACAACTCACGCTGGGATCTGTATTGGGAGTTTTAGCAAACACAGTCATTATATCAGCGAAGCCTCCATTCGTTATATATATTTTGGTTCCACTAATGAGAAAGTGTTTCCCATCGGTCGATGGTGTCGCCTTGGTTATAATTGATTGTGAGTCACTGCCGCTAAAATATTGATGTAAAATAAGAATTATTAACTTGTTCATATATAGACAACCACAAGTCAAGGCAAACTATTTTTACGTCAAATACAAGTGAACATAATAATATGTAATATTAATAAAATAAATTATTTCTATCAAAATAAATTTAAAAGAAACACAGTATCGTATTTTAAGGATACTAAACAGCAGCATAATCTTTTAGAATACTAAACGGAGGGAGGGAAGGATCAGATTGACTATTGAAGATCAGTTCATATTGACTAGTTGAATACCCTCTATAAATGTAGTACAATACTGTAGTTTCCAAGGCAATTATAAAATATATAATTTTGTTCTTTAATGAGATGCTTGCTTAGCTGTCCATTTAGTGTAAAAAATAGTAATGTTTTTCATTTAGTAACGTTTTGTCATGATAGTTGATAATCAAAAAATTCCAACAGAAAAAGGTTTAAAATTAAAAGAAAAAAAGACAGATCCTAATTCAATTTTTTGGTAATACTAAAATATCAAACAAAATGTGATTACTTTAATAGATGAAAAACAAAATAATAATTAAGTAAACTTATCAAGCTCAAAACTTGGCATTTCATTTTCTTTGAGATATCTACAAGATAGCTAGGTTAGAAATGGCAATATAATTCAACCTCCTACATCATCAATTTTACTTCTACACCAGTTATTCGGTCTCATTATGAATCTTGAAATGTAACGAATGTTGGCGCTATCTATCACACAGTACAAAATATGTCGCGCATTACTCAACAAGATGTGAGGTATACCATACGGTAACCTACCTTCCAGGTTCTGTGAGACAAAAAGCCGCAACGTGCTCTCCGGTAGCCAACTTTGGTAGATACTTGCTCTTCTGACTCTCTGTGCCCGCGATTAGAATTCCCTGCGAATTGTAAGAATCATAATGTTTGAATCATTCATACATTTTAACCTGGTTTTTACATTTTTGTATTTTTAGTATAAACCCAATTATTGTCTGTTTAAATTTTAATTATTTAAAACTATTTTTTCATCGTCCCTCGAATTATTCTCGAATGTCATATTAAATAATAATAAAATATAATGCTTCAATTAAACAATCAAATACTATATTATAGCCTTCTAGACTCCTCTGCAGAAACACAAATCGCCCACCGAAAATAATACACATATAACAAAGAAAGCCTTTGCAGGTTTCACAAACCGTTCCACACTTATAATAGTTTTATCAAAAAATTTGACACAATTGTTCTGAGTCATTCTCCAGGGCCATTTTAATATAATATCTTTATGTATAACAATAAATAAACTTGGTAAATTAAAAAAATTATAATCTAAAAACTATCTAGATTTGATGCTAGAATATAAAATAAAATGCAATATACAGCAGAATAAAAACATTATTTTCCATTTTATTAAGTAACTCACGTAAAAAATACTGTTCTAATATTGTACAAAACATTACTGTTAACAATAACACTGACAAAATCAACAGTGATCAACTGACCTTGATTCCAATGGACTGGTGGGCGGCCAGCGTGACAGAAATAGCTCCATCGAGGGCAGTTGCCTCGGCCAATCGGGCAAACTTGGTCGCCGTGAGGCCTAGACCGCCGTATTCAGTGGGGATCATCTGACCGAAGAGACCCAGATCTTTCACCAGCTGCAGGGTCTCTGGTGGAATCTTGGAGTCCCGATCAATTTTGTTGCTGTCCACTGAATTAGACAAAAGGATTTAACCCCCATCAGTGAATATCGTTAAATCGTAGATTAAGCAACAAAAAACAGAGTAAAACAAATCCGTTGACTTGGTTACACGAGCTGGCCAACACTGCTGAATGATGGTCCTCGGCTGAGAAGCCGTAAGACGTATAAATCAATAAATTTCACGGCTGCAGTAGTTCTAGAAAACTAATATTGTTGCTATAAATGGCAGTAACTTATATGATATGAAATTGTTTTATTATCTACGTCCTTTTGTGTTTTATAACTATGCTTGAATAAAGTGCCGTATTTATTTGCGCTGGAATTTAGTTTAGATTTAGTTAAGATAGTTTAGTTCCTAAACACATCTTATAGGTTATTGTTTAAGTTTTCATATAATCAAAACTGTCAACTGACTATTCATAACATGGGGGTCGTTATTCGAATCTGTCATAAGCATAATTTAAGAATAGGATACTACCAAGTCAAATTACTCAGACAATATTTATAGGATATTATAGTATATTATGTACAAATACCAAATATGTACTTCAACTATCCTACATTTAGTAATAAAGCATAAATACCATAAATTTCGATAAAAAGTATCCAAGTAAAGGATTTATTTTCTTAACAAATGAAAAATCACACTTTTAAAAATACGAATTCTATAAATAATATGATATCCATTTAAATAAAACATAAAATTGACAGTAAAGTAATATTAAACATTAATATTAAGCTAAGACAATATTAAGAGAGAAGATAAAACCGCAATTAATACAGTAAAGTGCTAAAAATAGAGATTGGAAATATAATCCTTTTAATGATAATTTAAATATTAATAATATTTAAGAATTAATAAGAAACATTTAATCGACCCATTTGTAAGACGCGTTTCTTTCGCTAAACTTGTATTCGTCCTTGTTCCTTCATAAATTCTATAATTTGTATAATAAAGTTTTGGGTTTATTAATTACTTTAACAGTTAATGGTTCTGAAATATGTACTTAAAACGTATTTTATTTATATTTAAAAAAAACAAGTAATATTGTGGCTGATGTAGTATACTTCTTCAAACAGTTATTTACATGTAGCATATTTATACTAAAAAATCTTCACACTCTTTAAAAATAAGACAAAATATAAAAGAAAAAACTCTAAAACAAACGTACAAATGATGCGCAAAAACTAATATATATTTTTAAATAAGGTATTGGTAATTAGAAGACGCATTACGATTCATCACTACACCAATATATCGATAAAAAGTGGAGTGGCCTCGCTGCGATGAGAATAATTGTTCGCCGATCTCTGTCCAAAGTTTTTGAAAAAGTGTCAATTGTGCTTATTGTATAATACGATTATGATAATTTCAAGTAACGAGCTCCTGTTGTCTTTTAAATGTTTTGATATGTTACAATAAAGAGGTTGTCAATATTTCACTATCCTCTATCAATGAGCTAAATGGATCCGCATTTGAGGCCACATTCTATCCTATTTTTGATAACTATAATCATAAACTATACAAAAGTTAATTAATAAGTTTAAAGTTGAATTTTGATTCAATATGTTATTAACTTGCTGAAAAACAAACTATAATTAATATTTAGTCAAACGCAATGCAAACTAATAAATGAATACACAAACGCACATCCTTCTTTCATAAATTTCTCAATTGGTTCATAAAGCTGATCCAACTCAGCAACTTCTTCCATTGAGTCCAACTCTGGAAATTCGAACACTTCCTGAAATTAGAGATACAGTTCATGATGTTTATTTATTTTAGCCATTAAAAAAACAGTATATAGTGTTCTCCAGAGATCAAATTTGAAAAAATGTTATGTATGGTATACGGTATAACATGGCTTCAATACAGATAAATTTCAGTATCAATCTCGACATTCAAAATCACCACAACCAGAATAATATGGATTGACACAATAATGTCCAGCCTAGTTATACCTCTGGCACACGACCCAGGAAAAACTCCTTGACTATGGGCCTATTGGAAAGAGGTTTTCCCGGTTTAGCAGTGCCGACATCGCCACCGGCCGTTGGTGGGTGGTCAACAGCTGAAGTTGAGGAGGACCGGATAGTTGGACTCGATGAGAGGAACCTTCTTGGCAGACGAGAGCACCATGTGTTGAGAGATGCGACGACATGGGGGCTCACAACACGAAACATGCTCTGAAAGAGTGAAACTCAACAGCTAAAGTATAAAATCATACTAATATACGTTTGCATAAAACGGATTATAATTTATTATACATTTTAATAATAATATTTTAAAAATTTGAATAAACACGATCTTATAACTATTTTGTTATTGCGACAGTTCTACTAGAACTGAATGTAAGAAAAAATATATCAGAGGAATAATATAGCTTGCAGCTATTGAAAGAAGAATATTTAAATATTAAAAACTATATTTTCAAGGTGAACAAAAATAAACATATCAGTGAAATGAATAATTAGAAAATATTAGATTTTAAAAAATATTACGTTTTTTACAAAACACTAATATGATAAGATATTAAATCAAAGATATATTTTAAAAGTATTAATATATTGGAAAATAAATTGGAGTAACCGACATTAAATTAATAATAATATTTTATAAGGCGACATTAAAGCTTTCCATAAAAAGAGCTACGTTTACCTCTTTTTTAGGATACTACCGGTTGATGATAAAATATACTTTTTAAAGTCTTATCTTTCTCAGAGTGTTATTGTTTTTCAATTTACCATTTTCTAAAATAAACATTAATAAATTTATAAAATAGTACAACACATATGATATTTTTCTTCAATCTGTCAGACAAAACAACATACACATAGTTGAAAAAACTCAATTGAAATTTTTACTTATTTTCCATTGGATTTTTCAACAACAAAAATGATAATGTTGCATAATTTGATGGTTAAAAGGGCAATATCGATAGTTATTTATTTTATATTAGTTAGTAATTATATTTAAAAATATTAAATTTAAAAAAATCCCGTAAATAGATCATGACCAACGGGTCTTCACTTTAAAAAGTTATGAATTATAAATCATATTATACGAAATTTACAAATAATCAATACCATTGTGTATTTAAATAGCAAACTTTTTAAAAAATGATAGAATTAATTAAGTAATTTATAATAAATATTTTTTGTAAAATTATAGGTTTATACAAAATCATAATTAGTAATATGTCTTAATTAAATGAAAATATTCCTGAAGCATCAACCAATTTAAAATAAAATTTAAAACGTTTTCTTTTTATTTATTCATATCCACGAAGGGTTAACTTAATGTACAACAATAATAATATATTATTTATTTTACAGTCAATAAAACAAGATTTTTTAAATACAAGTCAAAACAATCTTTTTGATTAAACCTAGTGGTAAAATTATATTTTGTAGATAATTAAAGTTAAAAATTTTAATTAAAACAAAACAAATTAAAAATACATAAATGGAATTTCGTTACTTTAATTTAGAAGTCCGTTTGGGTTGTAATTTGATGTTAAACTTATAATCATATTTTATTCATAGTTCTAAACTTCTTACAAATATATTAAAACAATAACACACAAGTTATATTAACTTTATTAATAAGTGGAGTAGGTTATTAATAAGTACACAACATTAAATAAGTTAAACAAATTCAAGAACATACTAGATTAGGATAAGTGAAGAATAAAGTAAAAAGTAAAAATGTAATTGACAAATTTATATTTAAAACAAACTAACTGATTAAAATTAAATGTTATGGATGATATATAATGACTATATACAAATATATACACAAATGAAAGTTGGTGAGAGGTTCAAAAGCAGAACTAATAAGTGTTATATTAATTCTTAGATTTACGAATATATATTTGCAAACTTACGGACAATAACAAACAAGCGAACAGATAAACCATTTCGTTAGTTTAATTTAATGTGCTGTATCTTATATGTCCTAATAAAATTATCGAGATACACTTGATAAAAATCAATAATTAAAGTTGATAAAAACCGACATTTTAACTATTTGTTCATTTTAATACAAAAAATTGATAAAATAAAAATTTTCTTTTTGCAGCATAATATAATCGAATTAGTAATAGAATAATAATATTTTAGCACACATATTTTGTTAAACAGATTAAATAAATTTCAGCAGGTTGTGTTAAATTTATGTTTTTCTTACTGCAAAGAAAAGTTACTAACTAAAGTTAACTTAACTAACTTTAGTTACAATACTAACTAACTTGTTCATTTTTATGATCAGACAAATTTGTATTGCAATTTTAACATTTTCGTACTTATTAATTTAAATCATGCAAGTATAAAAAATATTATTAAAATTTCGTAATTGTAAATGTAAGTTCGCAAGGACGAGGTTTTAAAAATTAATAAAATTGACTTCATGTGTTTGAAATAATTAGCATTTACTGTTACCGATAAACAAACTTATTCAAAACACCGTTCTGTTTTTTATGAGCCAGTTCTATACAACACCTGCATTTAAAAAAATATGTTTAATATAAATTTCATTAGATTCATAAGAAGATTCTGAATTAACTAGAGGCTACTTTTGACAATACACAATAAATACACACACACCCAGGCAACATCATCGAGTATCGATTACACAGAAGGAGTTTTCTACACTGCATTCAGCCATAGAAAAAGCAATAAACAATCGTTATTTCTTCTCCTTGGAACCAGTTTCTCCTGGGCCTAACGACGGAAACATAGGCATAGACATGTGCTCAATATCTATTTCCTCGCCAAAACCTTCGTCCCGAATGAGTTCAGTTCGTTGTTGTCGCATGCGCATGATTTCTTCCTTTTCGTCCGCGTACATGTCCTCGTAGTCAGGGGGGATGAGAGCCGCAGCCACATAGCGATCGTCGCTGTTCAGAAAGTTGAACATGCCGATTGCCTGGATCTGGATTGGGAGGGGACAACCTCACTAGATAGATAAAAATTGTGGGTGAGATAGAATTAACTCTTCCTAGGACCAAACGAACAATACGTGTTAATTCCAGTCCCCCCTCTTCCCCCCATAATTGATGTTGAACAATGTAAAATTCAGAATGGCGGTTAGTCCATTATATCAGAAAAATGACATTTTAAAATATTTTGATGTAGTAATTGGTTTCACGATAAAAATGAATTAATAAATACAATACAATTCCATATATTTTATTTGATAAACTTTTTATTATTATTTTAAATTCCAATGCAGTTGAGTTTTCAATTTGAACTATTAAAAAAAAAAAAATTTAAATTCATTTGAATTGATAAAAAGTTGTTAAATGACTTTTCCAAACACCCAGATTTAGTATAACGGAAAATATTTCAAGAAATAAAATACCGTCATTAACTATTATTAATACATACAATAAAAGCATCAAACCATAGAACACTTTTTGTCTGAATGAATTCAGTATCTACTTACTTAAATAAATCTTAATTCAGTTCAGATTACATTAACATTAGCATTATATCAAGATGTAACTAAATTGATAATATAGAATTGTTTGATAAACATGCTCATATTTGACATTAACTCCAACGGCTACAATGGTTAAGTAGAATAATGTTAAATTTATCGAATTAATTTTTACCTGTGGCAAACTAAAATTCAGAAGTAACTTACCGAAGGTAGAACTTCAACATTGATATTAAACTTGCTCATGTGCTGTTTGACCTTAACAACATCCATCTTTACACTAGAGTTGCCCTTTCCAATTATGAGACAGTCTAAAAAGTACATAAAAGTTATCAAAAATATTTCGTAAAATATATTTTAAATGTCTATTATGAATCATTTTTGGCACAAAATAGTCATGATACCAAATAATGAAGTAGATGTCAAAAATAACACCGAGTGTTAATTAATTTCAATAGTGACGAAATATTGAATACTACTTGTAGGCCTACAGTACATACAATTAATATCAACAAAAAAAATTTGACGAGTACGACAGTAATTGCTGTGTAATGACATAATCATTAGAGTGTAATCAACCCAGAAAACTTACGTTCGACTCCTTATTAAGCTATGTCATAGATATTCAATAAATAAAAAAATAAGTTAATAACCAAATTAATGAACAATATTGTTCATGAGGTTAATAGAAATAAAATATAATTTTTTTTGTATAATTAGTAAAAACTGTTTTTCTAAATAATTCAAACGCGGTTGAAAAATCGTTTGATTACGTCATGATTTCAAGACAACATCAATAATTTTATAAAATCATAAGAAAATATTTCCCTGCTATTAGATTTCAATGCACATGTCAATAGCTTATAATAAATAGTTTCGAGGAATGTAATTTGAAAATATTCTAAGTTACACCCTTCTCCCTTTTGACTACGAAGAATTAAGAGAAGTCTAAACATATTTTTTAAAATTTAATGTATTATCACATTGACTTTCTGCGAGATGTATTGTCTACCGTATGTCTTTGGTAGTTAAGGGAACCGTACTATACTATTTCATAAACTGATGATCACTTTATTATGTAATTGACTTATTGTTTGACATCGATCCTATCGACACTCATAAATAATATAATGCAGAAGAACTTTAACCCTTATAACATGCCACTGTTAAGAGATATTGGGCATTAATCACTGAAACAGTTATATTGAGGTATATATATATAATTATATGGTTAAACGTGTATTTGATTAACAAACACTGCTTTTTATTGCTTATTTAAATGAAAATGTGGATAGACCATCATAAAAGTAGTAAATATAAGTGGGGATCAAAAAATGTTACCATTATATACAAGCTCATAATATCCGGGGGGTCGTTTCTCGAAGCTGTCATAAGCATAAATCCGCAATGATAATCATAAAGTGTTTCTCGAAACTATATTAAATCAACAATATAGTGCTAAAAGATAAGTATTTTAGATTGGTAAATCGATATTAGAGCGGTGACCCAAGGCAGTAGCTGTAAGATATCTAAAAATAGCACCAGCTGTGTTTTTTAATCCTATATTTGTTTTAATCCTATATTAATAGGCATGTTTTGCAATAAGATCATAAATAAATCAACTAACACAGTATGAGAGGCAATAATTTATAAAGGGGACTTTGAAAAAGCTAAAAGAAACTGATTTTCATACAGCATTAAATTTAAGGGTTAGTACGTTTATAATTATCTTTACCTTAAGAAAATTAAAAATTTTAATTAGTCTGAAAACATTTTAACAATATTAATTCATCAACAGTATCAGTTTGTTACTTATTGTTACAAAAAGCATATTTAGATAAGTTTCATTGGACAAAAAATATTTTCTGTAGCTACAAATGGTCATTATTAAATAGTAAATATAATTGTCTGTATTCGTGAGCATTAAATAAAATAAGGATCAATTTATAGAAAGAACTTATTAAGTGATCCATTATGTGGATAATAATACGCATAATAAATGAAACATCGTAGAAAAACTAAATACTATAAAAGTATACTTGTGGCACTCACCCAATTTTGGTTCCAATGCAGTGAAAAGAGAAAGAGATGATTCATCAATATCCTCCGCACTTCTGACCTGATAATAAACACGCAGATAATTTGTTTAATAACTATAGGTTCACGTAATCATAAAAAAATCAAAGAATATTTCTTACATTCCAAAATAAGATTGTCTTAGGAAAGGAAACACAGGGTCCTATAATTCGTGTACCATTACTAAGTTGAAAGCCAGAGGGGGAGTAGCCCCCAAAGAGAATGGAATCTGTAGATTCGTTGATTATCTCAAAATTCATTGAAGATTGTTTTTTCTCGCCATCTGTGGCAAAGATCGTACCAAGACCACCACCATGATGAGTAACATCAGACTGAAATCTAAAGATATTCCAACCAGTTAAACAGTTTTATCAATCAAGCTTAAATAATATAATACTATTAGGTGATTAATATAAATTATACAAATATAATGTATCCAAAGTACTATAAAAAATAACTACTATAACTAAGCATAATAAACTACTAGGGTTCATACAATTAATAAAAGTTATTAACGTAGCACATTTTTTCAAACATTTTTTGTTTACTAGTGTCTATTGTTTACTATAATCTGGATGTTACTTGGATTTATCAGAGTAAACAAGGTTAACAAACATGTAGACAATACATTATATATGTGTTTATTGGTGATACTTATTCCAACTGGAATATAATATTATGTTAAATTAAATAATACTGCTTTAGAAAAATACTTGAACATCACTCTATTAAGTATATACTTAGTGCAATTTTGGCACTTCACAGCACATTATAGGTTATATAGTTTTGCACATTCAACACATCAGTTTTGTCAATCAGTTTGCAATAAAAAATATTCTTATCAACTATATAGACATTAATTTGAATCCTAGTAACACCATAAGGTTTTGTCAATATGGGGTATAATTAAAGAAAGAGTATTCCAAAGAAGGCCTCAAGATCTGGATCATATGAAGATGCTGATTCGTGAGGAGTTTTAGAAATTGCACAATAATAAGGATCTTTGTTCTGCTATCTGTCATTCAATAATACAAATACAAATAGAACTATTGTTTATTGAAAATACTTGTTCATATTTTGAGCAGCTTCTATAATTTTTATTGAATATTGGGATTATTGTCTCAGGGTTCATTCGGATATTACATAAATTAATTCCAGACTTTTCTATACCTTTTAAAAACCATTTTAGACTTTTTATGGATATATGATTTTTGTGTACATTGTCTTCTGTTATGAATTATATTCATAACAACAATCAATAAGTTTGTACATATATGGATTATACAGTTAAAAGGTTATGTCACAACAGTTTGGAAGAAAAGAAATTGTGAAAAAACTTAGGGTCCAGATTTTTGCTGATTTGTCTAGATTATTATTTACCATAGCTGTAACCATAGTCTGATTCCAGTGTCAAAGGGATTGTTAATGGCTTTTATGTAATGGCTTTTAGTTACCAAAATGATCTGGCTTCAACAGCTGAATTTTTTTGGTGATTGCATACACCCCTTCATCAGACTACAATGCCCCTGAAACGGTATACTTTTGCTTAAAATACATCCTGAAAGGTAATTGTGGATGTAAAGATTGTGTACAATTCGGTTGCGACATATGGAAGGATGGGTACAAATGATGTCTTTGGAACATCAAACTTCAGTGGATCCTACAGTGCACTCTTTGTTGCTTTGAAGCTAGGAAAATAGCCCTCATCACGAATCATACATCACATGCACAATAAGTAGGTAGTTTTTAATGGGGTTGTAATATAAAAAGGGTATTAATTGCAGAGCTAATGCCAAGGGACAAAAAATTATGTAATCTATATAAGAAAAAGTTAAAAAATTATAAGTAACTATTGTTTTTCATAACATTAAACCATTTGGAAATTTAAACTTCTATCAACTATACTATATTAGTATATACATAATACCTATAGGATTACTTATTATGCATAGATGCACAACTTAAAATGCATACACTTTAGTTACAGTTTTTAGTAGGAAACATATAAAATATGTTATATTTAACATACTGTCATGGATATACTAGGATTTGTTTCTGGTAAGGCACAATATCGAAAGGGTGCTGTATTGATGATGTGATGGGTAAAGTTATATGATAAATTGTGTAAACCTGGTCACCTTCTGCAAAATAATTCATAATCATAAAACTAAAACATATGCAATGAAATTTTCTATTTTAGTATATATACAAAGTTCTATTAATAAACAATACAATCAAAGACTTCATTTAAAGAGATGATTTGAAAATCCTCTTGGATCTTGTGGGATCTTACCTATTTAAAATATAACAGCAAAATATTGCCAAGTCATTAAATCTGTTCTGGGAGCATCTATTACAAAGCCATGTGCAGTCTGCACATTTCACTAAAAGATATCTTACATGCTACACTTCCAACTTGCATTGTCAAAAATACTTTTAATATTTGTACAATTTTGCATAAATGCTATTCTTCCCAACCTGTTTAACCAAAACATTACATGACACATGAACATCAGTAGAATCCTTGTGGCATCTTGCCTTACACATGCACAGCTCAATCTCTACATAAGGTTATCTTAATATGGCAGATTATACCAGTAAAACTCAGCTATCTTCTGACTGATGGAGACATCCAGATTGCTTAAATGGTCTGGGTGGAGATAGATAGATGCAACTGCAGTTTTATATTCTTAATTTTGTCAGTGTATATAATATAAGAAGTAAATTATGCTCAAAATATGCTTATTACTTAACTAAAAGAAAACATTATATCTATAGAATGAATATTTATATTAAGTGTATTTTGTAATATTCAGCAGGAGTAGAATATTTTATATTTGAGCAATGTTTCTGTATCTGCCCCTGATATTAGGAAAACAATGATTATACTCATATATTATAATATTGTAACAGGGTACACAAAATTTTGAAACACATTTTTTGGTCATTAAAAATAATCTGAACCCAAGGGCAAGAACAAGATGGGTAATTGTTGGTGAATATAGATAAATTTATGGACAACTGAATACATCATTAGCAGATCAATTTTAAATTATTTATATTAATAGAGAAATATAATTTGACAATAAATGAATGTGAACTATATATATACTGAAATACACATAAGGAATCTATTATATTATTGTACACCAGGTATTCTTTTGGTTTATGACCATAAATTATTTCACAGTAATATTTGTTTTAATGAAATAATAATAATACAATAACATTTACAATTGTTTTAATGTGACGGGAACTCACATGCTGCATTAATCGAAAGTGAATTCGTATTTCCCACTTATAATTTGGGGATGAAAATAGAACAGAATAATATTGGTTTATGTATATATTAATATATTACATTGTACTTAATATTCGTTCATATTAATTATAGTGTGCATTATAATATGTTTGTTTATTCGCATCAGTAAATGCAAATGTTAACTGTAATCACGACATACTATATAAGCCGATTGTTTATCATAATAAATATCCAAAGTTTATCTTACTACAATCCAGTCTTCTTCTCTTAACGGGATCATATTAGTTTAAAAATATTATATGAATGATAATAAAAAATTGTAATAAAATAGTATTATAACATTTGTTAATATTATTACAGTATTTTTAATCTAATATCTGCATAAAAACAATTATCAATATTATTATCATATTTTTAAATGAATATTACTGCCAAATATAAGCACCAAAAAATTTATGGTTTACAGTTAAAACATAACTGGTCAAAATGTACCCAGGTCAAAACATACCAAGTTATATATATATAGTTGTAGGTTAACACTTTAGACCCAGGTGAATCCAAAGTGGATTCATGACTATAAGTTTTGTTCTATAGAGTTAAATGCAATGAATATAATGTTACATATAGGAAATGATGATTAGAACACCCATAGCATGTATGAAGAATTTTGGTAATATACACATTGTACAAAATAGAATTTTTTTTCTAATTGGATAGGTAGTTAGATGACGTAAATATATCTAATTGTTTCACCATCTGAGATTTGATCTGTGTGGTTGATGATTATTGTACACTAAATGTATTTCAAGTAGGCTATATACAATTAGTAATTCTAAGTTCAGACAAAGTAAAAAAATATTTGTCATCATCTCATGGGCAAGACTGGAAGGCATGCTTTTAAGTTAACATTTTCTATATACATATAATTATATAACTTTCATATAATTGCCTTATTTTGTATAACTTTGTGTTCATGATCTTTTCATGTTCATACATTTATTTTGGTATTATGATATATTTATTTGAAGGAATAGGTAATAATCTAATCTAATCTATAGTATCTACTATAATAATAATAATTATAAATTTGTTTATTTGTGTATTTTTGTAATATAAAACAATATTATACAGTTTTTATTTATATATTTAACAAAAATAATATTGATGAAAATAAGTGTAAATAAATTTATCATATTTTGAGTAATGATAAAAAAAGTCACTAAAAAGCATACTTGTATTGTAAAGTTAATATTGTAAAGAAAACAATAGCTGAATAATTAAAATATATACTATATAATATTCCAAATTTTCGAATAACTCTTTTTCAAGGAATACATCTACACAGTCTGGAAAACACAACTATTGCTTATATAACACATGTAGACTTATGTACAATTAGATTATATCTATTGATGACAAATTTGTGATATCAGTTGTATAGCCAAAAATAATACACTAAGTTATTTAAATTTTCAATTGCAAGAGAAAAACTATACCTGCTGTGTGCAAGTTGTAAATGATTTGAATTACCCAGGGCCAGGTTTAAAGGGTTAAAATGACTGGTAAACATGCAATAAGTTATATAGTAAAGAAACACAGTGACCATTTATTTTTTCAAAAGTAAATAAAATAAACATTTTAATACATTACAAAATTAATTTCTAAAAGTATGCATATAAAAGAGATACTATGTCTATTATTATATATCAAAAGTCTATCTTCAATATGCCATCACTTTGAATAAATTTTACTTTTGTACATTTTATTATTTATTTAATTATCTGATGTAGGGATATATGTATTATATATATAGTATTCAAAGATAAAAAATGGTTTTTACCAAATTTGTATTACCAGTCATGAGTCATGACTTAATTTAGTTTTAATTTTTAGTATATATTAGTATTTAGAATTATTCCTGAACTATAAGTACATGTATTGTCTATTGACATGTTAAACATTAACTCTACTAATAGCCATTGTCTGCTTGTACTCTGAAATATAATGTTATGCAGAATCAACAGTAGATTCAAATATAACTGCTTATTTATTTACCAATTTAACTATAAATATAATTTGCAATCATAATTCAATCTGTCTGTCATGAGATGACTGTGCCAGTTGTATTTCTTATTTTAATTTATATTTAAATTTGACTGTGGTTGAATCTGTACTTAAACAAAAAATTGAAATTACAGTAAAATCTACTGTTGAATCTCCAGTTGAATTTGACTGTTGACACTGCATAAAGTAAACTTGTTATTGTTAAATTAGGCATTAGCAGTTGTATTTTTTGTTTGCATTAGTAATTGTAAATGTAATTTAAGTTGAAAAATGCAATTGAATTTATGACAACACATCGACTTCAACAACTTTCCAAACTCATAGTCAATAACAATTTCTTCTACTGACTATAAAATCTCATGTCAATGTTTTACTTTTGACATATTCCATTATTAGTAATAGTATAATACTAATATTTCAAAAGAAGTACTTCATTTAATAAAATATTAGTAACCAATACCGTTTATTTTGTAACAAGCATGAAACTAAAGATGTTATATTTCCTTTTCGCTTGTAAATAATAGGCAAGTTCTTAAAAAGTCGTTGCATATTCACTTAAAATTAAATGATGGCCCTCGTGATGAAAATACACTATAGAAGGGTAAATAACTTCAAGGGATCTTTATATTGATCTTATCATAACGATTTATATTATACTTTTTATAATATATCTAAGATTGCAAGTTAACAAACAAATGTTATTGGTTATAATGAATAATTATAAATAGAAAATTGCCAAAATTAAACAAATTACAATTTGTAGAAATAAGGATTTTTCCCGGCAAGAATTAAAAAATACAATTAAATATTTTTTAACAGAAAATTTAAACATATTTATTCGCGATATTTATTTTTTTATAATATAAAACAACTTATTTTTCATAATAATTTTTGTAACTTTTATTATACCATTACTATAATGCTTTCTTGTTAAGAGCCGAAAGCTCAGTATTTGTAAAAAAGAAATTTAATTATGATTGATAGGGGGAAGGGGGGTGTTCTAAATTGTCAAAATAGCGTTATGTAACTCTTCATCAGTTATTAATTGTAATAATATTATTGTATTATTATTTTATTGTATTATTATACTTATTATTCAACATTAAATTGTTGGATTAGCCTATGGACATGAAATAGGATTTAAACTATGTTTTTAACATGTGTATTATATATGGTGTTAAAAACTTTAAAATTAATACGTTTGTAGTTTCAAATGTTATTTTAGAATTTATTATTATATCGATATAAGGGTTGAATCCAGCGTGGCATTATAGCTTAAATTATTATTATTGATATATTCCAGCTACAGGCAAACAATCAAGATTATATCAAATAGTGCACGATTCTAGCTAATGACACCACTTATCCGTTAAACTAAATTAATTATTGTTTTATGATATGAATACGACGTAAAGTCAATAATTTATTATACTGAAGTTATTATCGAAACATTTATTTTTAATTTTTATATACCATTAAATATATCAGAATATTACTCCAAATATTATAACTTGAATATTGTTGTAATACTTTGCCATTAGTAATGACCGAACTAATATCATTATAAAAGGCAGTACATCCCGGCGTTAAAAAATTACTGAAGCCTATAAATCGTGTTTGGATTGGGTCAATCATTTGGGTTGAAATAGAGGAAGTTCAGAACGGTATAATCGGGGTCGGATCGGGACAAAAAAATGTCTTTTCGTGGAGTACGAGTAGTGTGACGAAAGATATTAATATAGTATATTAATATAAAACATTGTAAACATTGTGGAAAAACACCAAAAAATAAAAAGAATATTGTTACATTAAACGATGGTATAATATAACATAATTTATATATTTACAACAATCACATTACAATTATATATTAATTTATTACAAGCGTATTAATATCTAATTCAATTTTTAACAAATGCGTTATTTTATAAAAAATAAAAAATAAAGAAATGGCTTTATTTCCAGTAAAATTACAAACTTTTAAAGAGGATATTTACTTTTAATTAGTTATCAATCAATATCTAAGTACATAACGCTAAATACGAAATTATGTATCTCATGCTACAAACGAAGAGAAACAATATATCCAAAATGTCTTAATTATACAATCTTAAGTATATAAAATAGGTAATGTTTGTAGTACAAATTATTATAACGGAAAAAAACTATATTGGTTTTTTTGTTGTCTATTCCTTTATTCTGATTAATCGTATTTCGTGTTACTTCATACATGTCCGGGAACTGCTGGATCAGTGCTCTTGAATGAGGATAATGAGGTGTTATATATCTTAGCTCTGTAGACACAAGTCATTATACTTATATTAAGCTGTTAGTTAGTATTAGCTGTTTATGCCGTCTCAGTTCTCTGT
>JAUZND010058887.1:0-40843 GCA_034780555.1 Coelogynopora nodosa
GAGCGGATAAAGTTACCCAGTTTATATGAGGGCAATTAAAGTCTCCTACGAGCAGTATTTCATCGTGTGAATGAGCTACTTCATGCAATAGAGTCAGTAGTTTGTCATTAGACTGAACTGAGCTTGAATGTGACCTATATATGCAGCCTATTACAATGGTCTGGTGAGTGAGTTATATTTTGATGAAAGAGTTTTCAATGCACGGCATTTGAGAGCTTGGGAAGGTGAGCTGTGAGAAGTTGATGTTATCACGTACATAGATAGCAGTTCCTCCGTACTTACGATTGTCGGTAATTGGTTGGTTGAAGTGTCGTATGGAATATAAGGTTGAAGGAGTATTGTCGGTAATCCAAGTCTCTGTTAGTAATAATATATGTACACATTGATTTTCCAGAAAACTTAAGATTTCTGTTTTTTTGTTTATTAAACTGATTGAATAAAAAGTCAAAATTTGACGAAATAAATTATCCAATGTGTTTAAAATTGAAAATGTTTGAACAAAAAGTATACGTTTTATGAAATAAATGATTAAATGTGTCTAAAATTGAAAATGTTTGAACAAAAAGTATACGTTTTATGAAATAAATGATTAAATGTGTCTAAAATTGAAAAAGTTTGAATAAAAAGTCAAAATTTCACAAAATAAAATATAATTATGTTAAAATTGAAAATGTTAATACACTGTAAAATATATGCAACAATATATATAAAGATTATAATCACGTAAATTCATTACAATAAAAAACAACATAAATAATATCCGAGTATCTGAGATATTTTATTACAACGAAATAAATTAGCAACGTATTCCCACAAAAGATTTTAAAAGTAGTCACACAACATTGCACCCAAAATATAAAACATACTATTAATAAACGATATCTATCTATATATATTATAGACGATCTAACTAACTAGTTGCAACTGGACGTTTCAAATTTTACATAAATCTCAACTATAAAATCTAAAGTCCAAATACCACAAGTAATACAAGTAACTCAGCGCTCACCTATTGTCCTACAACACATTTCAACAATTGATACATTATATAACCATTAATATAATAATAATCATACTAGCCCTTATTTTAAATTACAACTGGACGCTACCACCCTATAATAAACTATTTACATCATCATGACCACTCGTGTTTCAAATTGTCCCTTATTTGTCATTTAAAACTTGAAATATTTTTTTATTTGTTAAATACTGTTACAACTCTCGCGAATAAAGTTTATTTATAAAGGTAAATTAATTATACTTTTAATGATAGATTTTTAATTGTGTCATGAATAACTCATAATTACAACAATGATACGTTCAATTTTCAACCAAATTGAGTTAATCGTCTCTAATAAAATTACAATTTTTACATTTTGTGGTCACTTTTGTTTTTTGGAAATTAATAAAAATGGCCAATTGTAAATGGGTCATTTTTACAAAAAATGTTAGTAATATGTTTAGCTCAACCAATACAGTGAGTCACTAGTTGTGAGTCACAACTTGTGACAATGTGAAATTTATTGAAAGGGCAAGATTCTTAAATTGAACCCCATTCCTTTATTATAATTGTAATTATAATTATTAATTTAATTTAATAGTTGTGGCTATATTTTTGGATTGTTCCAGTTAAAATTAAAATCACCAACCATTGCAATTCATTGATAGATTTATTAAAAATTTTATATAAAAGTTTATAGAACCTGTTTTAACAAGAAAGACTTGTTTTTTGTTTTTTTGTATTTTAGTTTTGAAATTGAGTCTTGAACGTAACATTTTAACTTTTATTTTTATTTTCATTTCATTTCATTTCAAAAATTTATTTTAATGCATTATAATAATTATAAAATTTAGACTCTTGATTATCAATTTCTTTTACTTGTCGTTTATTTCTATTATTGCCATCATGAAGATTGGAGGAGTAATATTCGGATACATTTTATCCATTTTTTCAATAATTCTCATAATAATTTCTCTCATTACCGATCACTGGGTCGAGTCTACAATTCACAGAGAAGCCATGATAAATGCTTTAAAAGTAGATACAACTCAAAGTGGTGTTAAAGATAAGGTATATTCCGACTCTTTGTTTTTTTCGAGCTCAAGGGGATTGTTTAGAAAGTGTTTTAATAAGGATTATCACATGAGTAAATTAATAATTTTAATATATTTTTAATATTATATTTTATATAATTTTTATTTTAGCCACTCAAGATTCAAATTGGGCTGGTGGTAATTGTTTGTATGAAAAAGGGTTTGAGATTCAAAATACGCCGGAGCGTGTTAGTTGGGGACCATACTATGCCATGAGAATACGTAATTTAGAAAATATTGTTTTATTATTTCTTTATTATTATATTTTTTATATTATGAAAACGTTTAATAAATTAATAAATTATTTTAAAAGATATTCTTCGGGCCATGGTAGCTTCTTTGATTTTGGGAGTGTTTTTCGCTCTTGTTTCTCTCATTATTTCAGGATTTGGATGTGCCAGATATAGTGACAATACGAGTAAGTTTATTTTATTATGATATGACTTTTTTAATGATATATTATATTTTTCTCCATTATTTTGTAAATAATATTTATTAAATTTCAATTTTTAACAAACAATAGTGACAAATTTCTCAGATTTTTGAAAAAATTTAATCAAATTATATATTTATCATAATATATCGACCTTTTTTACCTTTATTTTAAAATTTTAAAATAATATTTATTAAATTTGAATTTTTAACAAACAATAATGACAATTTTCTGAGATTTTTGAAAAATTTTAGTTAAATTGTATTTTTTTCATAATATATCGGCAATTTTTCATTTATTTTCCATATTTCATATATTATTTCATCATATTAGATCTAAAATTATAAATTTATAAATTTTTTAGTTCGAAGTGGTGCAGCAACTCTCTTAATCTCTGCCTTTTTGGTAGTTATTGGATTGATTCTTTATCACACAAATGATTACCTGGAAAAGGAAAAATTGAATCACTATCCATTTGAGAAATTCTGGAGAAATAACCCCCTCTTTGCGGTAAATACAATAATTTATAAAAAAATAAAAAAATAATTTGTAATCAATGAATACTAGCCCTTAAAATTGTACGCTTTGTTTGAATTTGGATACTCGTACATGTGTGCCTGGATAGCTGTTGGTCTAGAACTAATCGCCGCAATGTTTTATGTTTTTGCAGCTTATAGTAGACGAGAAACAAAATATGTAGTTACACCGACTCCAACATACATTCCCGAAAAACATGCACCCCACATGTATGACCCTCGAGTATATCAAGCTCACCATTACTAACAAGTGTATCTACTAATTTATTCGCTAATGTGCAGTCGATGACAAAATGTATCGTTTCTCCACAACAGTTAATTTTAATAGTTCTGTAAAACTAATTATATTGATTAAAACTTACATTATAAATTATAAAATATAAAATACCTAAAAAATGTATTTATAAATGGGTTTAAATAGTGTAAAATAATATTGTGCCATTAAACAATAAAACTTATTATAAATCCCTCTTTTTAAAAAACATTATCGATTTATTGACAGTGTTGTTGCAAAATATTAATTAATTTAGAATCATTAGATGAAAAAAGTAATTGTAAATTGCAATTTGTAATAAATACATTGTTTACATTTTTTTATAAAATGGGCAACATCTTCAACTTGATAGTTGTGTCACACGTGTGTATATTTTTTTCTTGTTTTAACTCGATACAAAAACCGACAGGTAAAAACTTGTGGTGTTATGAATGTACCGGAGATTACAAACAAAAGTATTCCTACGACAAGGCTCCTTGTAGAAATAATATAACTAATTTTCTGGTACGGAGATGTAGTTCTCATGAAAAGTATTGTAAAGTAAAAATTTATAATAAATTATTAATAATATTATTATTTTAAAAATTTAAGATTGAAAAACAAATGCTGTATAATTTTGTTATGAATTTGGATCGTGGGTGTGTCAGTACTTGTGGTTATGGATGTAGGATTAATGGTTACGGAATTGTATGTTTTTTTACTTTTTTATAATCAATTTTTTTTAATTTTAGCCAATCAAAAAATGTACATATTGCTGCTCCTCGGACGGGTGCAATGATGGAAATTCCATAGCTCCGTTAGTTGTTAAGAGTATGTTTGTTTTTCTATGTATTATTGTTCATATTAAAATTTAAAAAATTTATTTAATATAATAGTCAACTTGACAGACCAAATTGTAAATAGGAATTTTAAATTACTTTGTAAATGATAAAATAATGTAATGTAATGTAAGACTTTCAAGCATTTTAATTAATTTTATTTCAAGGTGATAATAAAAATTATTACAAATTGATTATTTAAGTCAACGTTAATTTCATCAAATCTGCATATTTTCTTCTGAAAACTTTAGAAAGACTCCATTCATTAGATATAAAGTGTTTATTTAATGCATCTTTGCATATTTTTATATCGCTCGCACAGTTTTTAATAAGAGGGTACATATAGGTTAAGATAAATTGTAGATCAGTAAAACGTTTAATAGCATTATCCGTGTGACCAGTACTTGAAAAATAAGTACCATTAATTATATTTTTGAAGTAATTATTCAATTCATCAAAGTTCCTTAGTCTACTACCCGCATATTGACCAGTAAATATATTACTATAAATTTTCAATACATCGCTTTCAAGTTCCTTAAAAAGTTTTGTATTTCTAAAAATATTTATCATAATTATATATTTAATGACCAATTTTAAATACTTTGACATCATATACGTGTGTATCTGATTTTTTCGTAACTTGTTCATGCTTTAAATTAATTTTCATAAAATTATTAAAATAACAGATATAAAATTGATACTCGATATTTGGTTTGGGAAGCTGTTATTGTATGAACATTTAATGCTGGTTCTCTTTGACAAGTATACAAAATTAACAAACTAATGAGACAAATAAATTTCAGCATTTTAAATAATGAATGAGATTTTTACTTTGTATTGCAAAAATGCTAAGTATTACATATGATAAAATTATATAAAATTTATTGAAAAGCAACATAAAATCTATTTAAATTAAAATTTAACTTAAATTACGATATAAAAAAAAGGCACGACTTTAGTTTTAAATTATACATGTAAATTAACTGTTAATATTATTTACATAAAAATTAAATTAGCAATTTCAAAAGCTACAACTTTGAATTTGAGACTCGAAAATACAAATCTTTTCCAAAACTGATAATTTTCTACCCTCAACAACTTCCTTTGAGATTTTTGCCCTTTTCGAATAACTTTTCGCTGTAGTTTCTTCTTCAGCTTCCCTGACATGTCAATTTTTACAAAAAATATTTAATTATTTAAATTAAATACCATTTCATTTCCACACATTTTTCTGTAATAATTTTTTTTGCAGTCGACCAATCAAATCGAATAAACGTGGGAAAAGCAAAAACTGGATTCACGATTTTTGACAAAAACTTTTTCGTTAATGGATCTTTAAATAATAATTTTATATTAAATTATTCTACCTACCATTAGGATACCCCGACCCGAAACATGAACCAAATTGTCCATTTTCAGAAAAATTCCAATTTTCCACCATTTTATCGCGAATTACTTTAGCACAAATACTAGCAGCTCCGACAACTTGATATGTAGAATCTGCTTTTTTAGCCACAGTTATACGGATATCGGGGAATTTATCTTTCAACAATTTAGTATACTTTCCAGTATCTCCAACGGTATCTACGAAAACACCCTTTACGTTAACTCCACATTTTAAAGCTGTATCAATCAATCTAATTGCGCAATCGTGGGATATCGTATTGAGGTTGTATTTCATTCTAAATTAAAATTAAAATTAAAAAAATCTTTATAAATTTATTTATAAATATAAAAAATATTTCACTAAACCTCTGAGTCATACAGTTTGATAGATAATTTGGAGACAAAACTTCAACCAACCATCCGATTTTATCACTGCAATTTATTTTTTTAAAAATTAATTCTCTAGTTTTAGGTGTCAGTGCTTTAGAATCTATAAATTTCAATTTTAAAAATATACAAAAAATATTTATGACAAAAAAAATTACCTGCAAAACCAAAATTCTTTACATATTCCTCGTCGCATTCTGAATAAAATGCAGTTCCGTATACCATTGGTCCTAAAACGGGACCTCTACCAGCTTCATCGATCCCCAATATACAGTCGACGTTTTTTAAGTTTTCTAAATGAGCCGATTGGATTTGCACGTTGTCATTCTCTCCAAATATGGAAATTAGATTTTCTTCGGTATACGAAATAACTTTTGATTCGGGCATATAATGCATAATAAAATTATTAATTTATTTGAAAATTTATTTTTGAAAAAATATTTAAAAAAACTTTATTTATAATTTTTAATATTAAAAATTTATTAATTATATTTAAATGTTAATTAATATTTCAGTTTATAAAATTGCTACTCTACGTATTATTCACCAGGCTTCATAGTAAAGGTAAACAAGAAAATATTGAAAAAACAAAATATTAATAATTTAAAAAATAAATTATCCACTAAAATTACTCCACCAAACGTTATACCTTTTTACTTGTTTTTTACGTTTAAAAAATACCAAAGTTTACCAAATCCAAATGCTCGACTTACCTCGCAAACAAGATAAGATTCTGCGAGTCAAAATTGTCACAATAGGTGACATTGAATCAGGTAAAAGTTGTGTCATCAAAAGGTTTTGTGAAAAACGGTTCTTATCCAAATACATGTCCACCATTGGCATCGATTATGGAGTCACACGGATTGATTATAATGGCTGGGAGGTCAAGATTAATATTTTCGACATGTCAGGAAATGTTGAATTTTATCACGTAATATATATCAATAAATAAAATCAATTAGTATAATTACTGTTATTTTAATTTAAAAATTTAGATACGTAACGAATTTTACGAAAACACACAAGCAATTTTGCTTTTTTTCGACGTTACCGACAGAAACTCATTCGAATCATTGGATAACTGGCTAAAAGAAGCAAAAAATGAAATTGATGATATAAATAATGCGTCGGTCATTATAATCGGCAATAAGGTATTTTTTTCTTAAAAATGTTATAAAATATTATTCATATTAGATGAACGATACATTTAATTGTATTATTTTCATTTTAGGTGGATAAAACTAGAGTTGTTAGCGAGCAAGAAGCTTTAAAATTCTGTAGTAGATTCAAATTTCCATATTTCGAAACATCAGCTAAAACAGGCCATGGTGTGAATGAAATTTTTCAAGTATGGCTTTTTAAATAATATTTATTTAATTTTAATTATCTTTTACATTTGAAAAATTTGAAAAAAGCACATCATGAAAACCCTACTTGAACGACACCTTAATAACAACGAAAACATGGTTAAAGATTACGGTCTTTTGGGATCAAAACCATTATACTCTGACGAACAACTTCGGATAATTGAGAGGATTAAAACCTCTAGGACAAATTTACAAAAACTGGGTTTGGAATCGGGAGCCACTGCGTAATTGCTTTTAATTAAAATTTCAAAATTTTAAAATTACGGATTTTAAACGAATCATTTATATTCATGAATATATTTTTTTCAGAGTTTTTTTCCAAAAATTTAGTAAATTTTTTAAAAGGTTTATATATAACTTTAACTTTAAAAAAATTCAACTTGAATTTAATTATTTAATAATAATTTAATAATAATTAAATTTATACATGTATTATCATGATATTTTTTGTTTATATTGCGTGCAATGCATTATTTATTTACATTAGCTTGTATTTTAATTTTAAAGCTTTTAGAAATAAATTTTACATTAACAATTATACTTAATTTCCAAAAAAATTTTGATTGTTAATTAAAAAAGCCAATTGGCCATGTAGTATTAGAGAAAAGTATTTTTAAAAATTGATTAATTTAGTAAGAAATTTTATTCCACCTTTAAAATTAAAAATTACAAAACTCATGTGTTAAAAATTAATTTTTTTATATTAAATTAATTTTAAAATTTAAAATTTAATTGATTAATAGGGAAGAAATCAAAAAAACATACAGAAAATTGGCAATATTACTCCATCCCGATAAAAGCCTAGCTCCAGGAACAGCCGAAGCTTTTGACACTCTCACAAATGCAAAAACGCAATTACTCAACAATTGAGTGGATCTATAATACATTTTTTTAGTTTTCATTTGTCCTTTTTTAAAAGTTAAATACAGATTACCAAATATCATAATTAGCGGAATTATTAATCTCCGAGACAAATGTATCGATTAATTTAACATTTTTTCAAAATAATATATTAAAAGTATAAAACAAAAAGTTAAAAATGTACAAAACAGACATGAACGAATATAAAAATTTAATAAGAATAGGACAAGGAACATATGGCGTAGTATACGAGGCAACGGTATCAGGTACAGACGAAAAAGTGGCTATAAAAAAGATTCCCTTAACTGGTGATGTAGTAATTAATTAAAATGAATTTTTGATCAAATTTTTTTAAAATTAAAATTAAAAAATTAAAGGGGACACCGAGCACTGCTTTCAGAGAAGTTTCATTAATCAAAAATCTCGACCATCAAAATGTTCTCAAGTAAAATATTGAACAATATTTTAATATTAAAATAATTTTTATGACTTACTTAGGCTGCATTATTATAATATTCAAAAGGATCAATTGTTTCTAGTTTTTAATTTATGTGAATGTGATTTAAAAGAGCACGTTAGATTGAATGGAGATGAAATTGACGAGAATATCGTGAAAGTAATTTTAAAATTAAATTGAATTATAATTATTAAAGTTGTACGTTTTAATTTAAAACTAAAATAGTCCATATAGTCCTTCATGTGTCAGATTTTAAAAGGAGTCAGCTACTGCCATAGTAAAAACGTCATTCACAGAGATTTAAAACCAAACAATCTTCTCCTATACAAAGTTTTACAAAAATAATTATAAAATATAATATTATTACTAATTTTTAGAATAAAGTGCTGAAAATTTGCGATTTTGGCCTTGCACGATGTATAGGATTGCCAGAAAAGCAGTATTCGACTGATGTAAAAAAAAATATAAAAAATATATCACTAATATATAATTAAATTTTTTTCATTAAAATATTTTAGATAGTAACACTTTGGTATCGACCTCCAGAAATTCTGTTTGGTTCAAAAATATACGACTATTCGGTGGATATTTGGTCGGTAGGTTGTATTTTTGCAGGTATTATTTCTAAGTTTTAAATTAACATTAAATTAAATTTTAATTTAAAATATTTCAATTATAATATAGAGCTGAGCAATGGTGGTAAAGTTTTATTACCTGGAAGAAATGCAGCAGATCAATTAAAATTAATTTGCAAGTAAAAATAATTATTTATATAATATTATATTTAAAATATTTTAGTCCATTTTTTTTTATTTAGAATGTTTGGTACCCCAACTGAAAAAACATGGCCGGGAGTATCTCTTCTTGACGATTATGCCACTATTTCTGTTTATAATGTCTATTCAATATGGACCAATATTGTACCAAATTTAAGTTCGGAAGGAATCAATTTACTATTAGTAAAAATAACATTAATGAATAAAAAAATTTTTAAATTCCAGAGTTTGATCGTATGCAACCCCAAAAACAGAAAAAGTGCATCAAACGCTCTTAACCACAAGTATTTAAATAATCATATATAATATTTATTTTTTACAATTATAATTATATATAAAAAGTTCATTTTTTATTCTGTTTTATATAATCATCGTAAGTAATATTTTTTAAAGCACGAATGTTTTTAGAAGACGAACATGAATTTTTCAATTGCATTAAATCAGCGGTTTGACGTATACGGGTAATATATTCAGGTCGTTCTACGGATATTGATTCGAAAGTGAGCTTTACACGCTTCTTGTTCTTCCTTTTTTTCTTGGGAGGGTCAGTATTGCTTTGGATTGTCAATTTAGTCATAGTTTCTGTTACAGATTGTACATTTTCAGGCACATTTACAGGTGTTTTTGGAATTCTGATTAAAAAAATTAAAAAATACACATCTATAGATATTTACATGTATATAGTTTTATAAAAAATGTAAAAACCTCTGCTCCTCTTCTCCCGTCTTATTCTTATTCAATTTATAAGCCTCTGGAACAACTAAAGCTGGAAAAATGTCCTTTTTGAGGTTCATTGCCGAGTGTACTATAACTGACGGGTTTTTTGAATTTTTGAGCCAATCTCCTCGCATTTTATGAACCTTTTTTGGTACTTCAACGACATTATTTTTTACCATAATTTTTTTATCAACTTTATCGTCATTATTATCTACTCGTTTTCCAATAACAAAATCAGCAACCAGATTAACTTCTCGAACTCTTGATGAAGAACCTTTATTAGAATTTACAATACTACCGTCCATTTTTTTTATTGTCGAACCACTAGTACCAAGAGTTGGAAAATCGCTTTCTGAATATCTATATGGTGCTGTTGTACAAGCGAGAGAAACATTTTCGACAAAATGATCCTCAAACCTCTGATCATGCTGAGTTTTAGTGACGAACCCATTCCGAATAAAGTCCCGTTTAAATCTAGTAGTGTTGTTGGAAAGTTGGTGCACATTTCTACTTGAACTTACATTGTAATTATTGGATGAAATTTCTTTATCTTGTGGAGAAAAAACGTTAACTTGAGAATAAAAAGTCTTTTGTTTTCTCGATAGTTTATCGGAATGAATTTCCAACAAATGATAATGGTAAGCATCTTTATCTGGAAAAACGTTGGAATATTGTTCAGTTGCACATCCATCAAGAGAACATAGATAATGCTCCGTTCGAAAATGAGCTTCAAGTTGCTCAAATTGTTTATAAAATGTTAAATCTCCTCCAGTACTTTCGCATACAAAACAATAAAAATGATTACTTCTCATGTGTCTGAAATAGTCCTCACTATCATAGACTTGGAGAGTACAAAAGGTACAAATTGGATGTCCAGTGTTTTTTTCCTTGTCGAATTTACAATGAGTTTCCAATTGCTTTTTAGAGTAGAGAACATGATCTTGTGAAAATATCTTGAGGTTTTCCACACATGTATCGCAAAAATACAAATCATGCTGTTGATTGGCATGCTCAGAAAGGTTTTTAGGTGATAGACAATTTTTATTACAGACTTTGCATTTATGTCGAATCAATTCTATGCACTTTTTTTTCGTTAAAACACTGGTACAATGAAAACCACAAAATGAAATTAAAGAATCTATATCGTATGATTCATACGGAGCACGACTGTCTGAAAGTACGATAATTTCCATTTCGTGGCGGCATACTGCACAACAATTTGAGCGGCATAGGAGGCGCATAATGGTCGCACATCGCATACAAATAATGTGGTTGCACTAGAAAACATAATAAAATATTTTAATTTTAATAACTGAAAATTTAAATTATAAAAAAATGATAATTATTGATAATTTTAATTTTTTAAATAAGAAATTGACAATAAAAGTAAGAGGTAATAATAATAAATTTTAAAAATTCTAGTAAAGTTTAATTTTTCTGGCATTTCTTCATTAGGCGCTTCTGCACCTTATAAACAGAGCTACTTTAAATGTTTTAATTTAACTTTTTTATTGAAGAAAATATTTTTTAGTTTATATAGATAGATACTCCGTATTTTGTTTAGTATAATTTAATTATTTTATATGAATTATAGTTATTTTATGGAACTATTTTTCACCACCTTTTAACTTATTTATTTATATTTTTTTTGAACATTTTATTATTTATTAAAAATTATTTTAAAAAAAATCTTTTAGGAATTTTAGAGTTCTGAATACATAAAACACAAAAATTTACTAATATTGAATACCTGACTTTCGAAAAAAATTGTTAGAACTATTCTTGCATGTTGATTAAATTTTTAAGTAATTAATTAATTTTTTAAAAATCACCGCTCCTGTCGCATAAACTGAAATATCATTGTAGCAAAGAGGACATTGATTTTCTTCGTCCAATAATGGACAATTTTCTCTTCCTTTATTCAAAGTCATGGGTCGAAAACGTTAAAAACTTCAAAAATTCAAAAGAATTAAAACTTAAAGAATATAAACTTTGCAAAGGTTTGAAATATATAAGAAAACCAACTAAAATTACCTTGTGTATAATTGTAATTTACAAATTGTAAACAATGTGTGAGAATTCGAACTTGTATTTATTGCGATAGCTATCTTTTAAAATCCATGGAAATTATATTAAAATTTAGTACTTGTAGTAGATTAAAATTATGAATATTAAAAACACACTCGACTTTTTATCATGTGCCTGCTTGTTCCTAACAACATTATCATCTACTATTACGAAAAACTCAACATCTGAAATTTGGAAAAATGAAATTACCTTTTTCGACATTTTTACAATTACCTCGTGTACATTATTTTGCCTGCAAAGATTCCTTTTAAAATTTTGGAATATTTCTTACTCAAATTATGAATACCCAAAAAATTTAATTTCAAAATTTCAATTATCCATCTTTAAAAGTTCACGGAATTTAAAATATTTTAAAACTAGTAAAATTAAAGAAGAAGAATTGTTAAAATTGAACAAAAGCATACAAAATGGGATTGATAATTTTTTATATTGTTTTCTTGTACCTCTCATAACAAGACGTTATTTTTCTTCAATTTTGGCCGTTTTTATTTTGGTTTGGTCGCTTTTTTTATATGCTTTTGTTGTTGAAAGTTTTTTGAAAATGTTGTTTAATTTTATATTCAGTATGGTCATATTGTGTGTTTTTTCCCCTCAAAACGTTACAGGTTTTTTCAGACACGGGAAGGATTTTATTTCTCATGATTATAGGATAAGTGTAATAATGTTGTGTATATTTTTGCTTTATGTGGTTAATTTTATAATGATTATTTTTTATTCTGGAAAGTCGTTCAGTACTACAGAGGCTATTATTATCTGCCAGTTGATTACCATGTATGAAGGATTAAACGTTGAAATGATTGTACAAGGTAATGGACAGTTTGGTGTACATTTTCTCAAACTTTCACTCAATTTGTTGTTTTTATTTTTTCAAAAAAAGACGTGTAAAACCCTGGACAATTGCATCTCTTTTTTGTTGTGTTTTTTCACCTTTTTCGTCATAAATTATTGCAATTTCTTTCCATTTTTCAAAATTAAATCTCTAGTTTTTATGGCTTATGAATGTAAATATTTGTTGGTTTTTTATGCTTTACTTTTCTCAATATCTGTGATTCAAGTGTACAATTTCCCTCAAATTACAAAAACGTTCACAGGGAGGAAATTGGTCCATCTGTACGCCTCGTTGGTATTTATTTCAGGATTATTGTCTGATCAATACGAAATGTTGACCTTTTTGTCCATAAACATGACTCTTCTTTTTATTTTCTTGGAATTATCGCGACATGGCCAAAATGTACCTTTTCAAAGTGCTTTAAAGCAGAAAATGAAAGTGTTTATTGACTATAGACATCACCAAGAATCGGGGAAATTTATTACAAATCATATTTATTTGTTGTATGGGTTATCTCTTCCTTTATGGATAATTCCAAGAAAGGACATTATAAGTGACGAATTCCACTCTCAGGTTGTTTTATATGCTGGAGTTTTGTCTCTTTTCTTTGTAGACAGCTTTTCTGCCGTTTTTGGAAGCATTTACGCCAACAAATTGAACAAATATCCTAAAAATTCAACACAAAAAACTACACAATCCATTTTTTTGCGTTTAAATGTGGCAATTTACAATGTTAAAAGAAAAACTATGGTGGGATTTATAGCAGGAGTACTGGGACAAATTTTGTTTTACACTTTTGTCACAGTTTATATTTTACAATCCAATTTCCACGTTGATGGAATTGACCAAATTGTTCGTGTTTTTTCTAAAATTAGTCTTTCTATACTAACCACCTCAATAGTTGAATTGACTACCTTACAGATTGATAATTTTATTTTACCACTTGTAACTTTTGTGAGTTTGATGTAATTTGTTGTAAAAATAAATTTTTGTTCATTTTAAAATTGTAACTACATGAACCACAATATTTAAATAAATAAATAAAGTTTTGCTCGAGCGATAATCAATCACATTTATATCGTGTGAATTTTCTAAATACATTTATCAAGCTTATAAATGGTTAAACGTAAGACAAAGACCACCACAGACGACCAATTACAAGAGGTTAAGCAGAGGAAAGGAGTAATGGGAGTAGCTCACATTTTTGCCTCTTTCAATGACACTTTTGTTCACATTACTGATTTATCAGGAAGGTAAAAATATTAATTAATCTATTTAAAATTAATAATAATAATATTTTATCAATTGTAAATTACTCTTTAGTGAAACTTTTGCGCGTGTCACTGGAGGAATGTTGGTGAAAAACGACAGAGACGAATCTTCCCCGTATGCAGCCATGTTGGCCGCTCAACAAGCTTGTGCTAGAGCAAAGGAGTTGGGAATTGACTCTGTACATATCAAATTAAGAGCGAGAGGTGGAAATAAGTAAACCACATTTGTATTTAATTTTTTTTCATTTAAAAAATTTATTTTAGAACAAAAGCTCCTGGACCTGGTGCTCAATCTGCTATGCGTGCTATTGCCCGTAGTGGAATGCGTATTGGACGAATTGGTACACAAATTGATATTTTAAAAGTTTAATTTTTTAAATATCCATTTTTAGAGGATGTTACCCCAATACCTTCAGATTGCACTCGTAGAAAAGGAGGAAGACGTGGTAGGAGACTATAAATGTAACAATAAATTCATATTTACATTTTAATACAAAAATTTCATAATCTGCTGTACAATATTATAATTGTCGGGTAATTTCATTTCTTGTTTTTCCAGTCTTTTTGGGCATTCTCTTTTTTATAGTTTCCTCTAAATCCTTTTCTTTGTAATAATGAGGAGCTACTTCCAATAACCAAGAGTTTTGAATTTGGATGGCTTGTCGCATGTATTCTTTGGTTGTAAAAACGAGTTCGTTATAAATGACCCATCTTGGTAATTCATCGAATAAACTACTGTGTGGATGAATATAGACGGCTTGTTTTTGCTTTACAGTTTTGTATTGGCCGGATTTTGACAATTGTGCTGTATGATAGAAGAATCCGGCTGTAATTGCCTAAACGTATTTTATTTGTACAAATTTTAATAAAAAAACATTGTAATAATTAATTTTTATAAAAATACCTTTTTGATTGCGACAATGTCCTCCTTGTCTGAACACGCGACTATTTCTACTCTTTCCATTAAATCACCCAATTGCTCCCGTACGTCTCTCGATCTTTTCATGGATCTATGTTGAATGAAATTTTCAAAACACCACTGAGTAGAATATTTAGTTTCCACCCAGGTATTGTAAATGTTTAAAAGAGTAAAGTGGTCTCCTTCAAGGCTGGAAAAGGCTTTTCTAGCAGTATCAGCCTGCATGATTTTATCTTTTGGTCGGTAAAATATAGCGCTGTTGTTGCTCAGCATGGCGACGATTGTCAGTACTTCCTCAGTGACTCCATAACTATAATATTGAAATTAAAAAATCAATTTTAAAATTTGATTTATATTTATTATACGTCTCGGAAGCAATCAATGTTTTGGACAATTTTGGGTCTATGGGAAATTCTGCCATTTTCCTGCCTAATTTAGTCAATTCACCTTTATGATTCAAAGCTCCCAGAGCATATAACAATTCAAGAGCCAATACTAGTGATTCGTAAGGAGGAGCGTCCAAAAAGTCAAAATGAACCAAATCGTTAACACCCAATGATTTTAAAAGTAATACAACGTTGGCAAGGTTAGTTCTCTGTATTTCTGGGACGGTGTCAATCTCCAATTCGTGTTGAAATGCCCAAGAAGTATATAATCGGAAACATTTTCCTGCGGCAACTCGACCTAAATAACAGATAATACTATTTTAAATATTACGTGAGAACCACGTCAAAACGACAAATTCAATAAAAGTCAAAATAATATTTTTAAAAAATGTTTTTTTATAATTTTCAGGTGGATTATTTTTAGATCAGTTCAAGTTGATGAGGGAACATTTTGTTATTTCAAAATTTTGTTAAAATTAATTATTGTCGTATAAATTGTATTTTTCTGATCACATTGTATGATACGATTTATCAGTAACAATCAATGCCTTAGAATCTGTATCTGTTAATATAAATTTTTTTAAAATAACCACCCTTCTCCATGGTGATTTTTTTGAAGAAATGAGATAAAAACTATTTTCACCAGTACCTTAAACACGCTTAAAAACAACCTACTATAACAACATTTTCCTTTGTGTTACTCAGGTGATAAACCTGGAATTTTTTTAAAAATACGCTTCCTGGTACCTTGAGCACGACTAAAAATAATCCAGTATCGAAAACGTGATAAAATGAACTATACAATAAAAGAATTTTATGTGCCCTTATTACTCATACCTGTTGAAACTTTATTTATAATATACAATTTTATTACAAAATAAATCTCAAGAATTGATTTCTTATTCGTTTGCTTTGCATGATTTATTTTTATTAAATGTAAATCATTGCAGCGTGTTGATAAACATCGTCCCCAAAAAAATATATAAATTTTTAAATTGACAAAAAATTTTCAAAAAACCAAATGTGCCACCCCTGCATTATTCTGATAATTATAATTTTTCTCGCGAAAAAATAAAAAGATAAAAAATTTTCATGTCAGAATTACAAAATTTAAAGAATACCTGCTCTTCCTGCTCTCTGAGTGGCATTAGCTTGTGAAATAGGCACCACCGTCAACGAATCTACTCCCGTCCTCGGATTGAACACTGAAATTTTACAAAATCCTGGATCAATGACATAAATAATCCCATCAATCGTCAAAGAAGTCTCTGCTATATTTGTGGCCAAAACTACTTTTCTCGCATTCTTGGGCGTCGGTTCAAAAATTTTTGCTTGTAAATCGGTAGGCAAATTTGCATAAATGGGTAAAATAATCAGCTCGTTAATTTTGGTCCCCAATTTTCGACATTTTTCAGTCAAAATTTCTTCTGCAGTTTCAATCTCTTCCTGTCCCGTTAAAAAAACCAACACGTCTCCCCTATTCTGAGTAACATGAATCTGTAATATTGAAACTACCACAGCATCAATATAATCAACTTCTGGAACTTTAGTATAAAAAATATCCACAGGAAATCTTCTTCCAGGAATTTTAAAAATGGGGGCATCGTCAAAAAAGACGGAAAACTTTTCAGAATCCATTGTGGCGCTAGAAATTATTAATCGCAAATCCGACCTAAATCTGGCAATATCCTTCACTAGACCAAACAAAACATCCGTGTGAATTGTACGTTCGTGAGCTTCGTCAATAATCATTACGCTATATTGCGCCAAATCAGGTTCACTCATAAATTCACGCAACAACATACCGTCTGTCATATATTTTATTACGGTTCGTTCGCTAGTTCGATCTTCAAATCTTATGGAATATCCAACTTCGTTTCCCAGTTTTTTGTCCATTTCTTCTGCTACACGAGCAGCAACAGACATTGCAGCGACTCTTCTAGGTTGTGTACATCCAACCTTTTTTTTGTTTTTTGTATATCCTTCTTCGTGGAGGTATTGGGCAATTTGAGTAGTTTTTCCGGATCCCGTTTCTCCTTCCACAATCAAAACATTGTGGTCTCGAATAGCGTCCAATAAATCTTGTCTAAATGGGTATATAGGTAGAGATTCTCTAGTTTCTTTTATTGTTTTTCGTTTTTGATCAAATTCGCTTATAGGTTCAGTCTTTCCGTCCATATTGCCGGGCATTTGAAGTGTTTGTATGAAATTTATTTCGTCGTCCAGAATGTAATCGTATTTTTTCTTCTTTTTTATGGCGTCTCTTGCACCAAATGTCATTTTAGCAGCATCTAGCTTTTCAGTTTCCCATTGTAGAGTACCTGGGTTTCCTTTGGACTCGACCGGTTCTTCTAAAATATATTTTTTGAAAAATTTTTATTTAAAATTCATCATTTCTCGAAAGAAAGTATAAAAAGTTGTATACATTTTTTATAATTTTATCAATTTACCAACATAAGCCTCCGACACCTTCTCATCTCCTTTCGGCACATAATACCGGTCATTAAACTTTTCATTATCTAAAACTTTATACTCTGTTGCCAATTTCAACAATTTTTCTTTATATTTGAGTTTTTCAATTTCTGTTTTGGTTAAATTTTGATCCTTAAAAAAATACTTTTCTTCTTCAATCTCCATTTGCAAATCTTCATACTTTTCAGGTTGTCTTTTTTTAAGATAATCACGACGAGATTTGATTCGTAAATCTGTCACAGTCTCTTTTAAATTTTCCTTTTCTAGATTAATCCTTCTTTTAGCTTCTTCAAAAGCCTTGTGCTCTGAAGCAGATACTATATGGCGCGTTTTTTCTTTATCCCGCTTTTTTAATCGATTACTAAATGCATCTCTCTCGTTCAAATCCTTTTGTCGTTCATTTTCTTCCTTTTCAAACATGTCTACATCTGAATCTGACTTTTCATTTTCAGTTTTTTTACAAACTGTGGAATTGCTTTGATAATGTTCTTCTTCACTACTATCGTCTTCATTTTTTCTAAATATTTTACTTTTGGCGATACTTTTAGATATTTTACGATCAATCTTCTCCTCTTTAACAAGTTTATATGAACGGTTGATATTTTGCTTCTCAACGGCCTTTTCCGCATCTATTATCGACTGTTTTACTGTAGATTGTTTGTGTGGAAGTTTTTCAAATAATTCACAAGCGAAATCACGCACACTGTCATCAATGTCGATTGTTTTTGTGCTGATTAGTTTTTCAATGTATTCGTTTTGTGTTTTTGAATCTTTTGCGAGTTCAATGAGGAATTTACAAACAAAAGTATCAGACATTCCGAGTAGGTCGTGAAGTTTTTCATTTACCCACGTTTCTATACTCATTTTATCATAAAATTTATGATAATTATAGAAATTATTAATAATTTAAATTTCAAGTATGCATAAAATTTATATTAAAAACTTTATTTTTTTAAAATTTCCTTGGAAATAGTGAATTATTTTTAATTTGTAAAATTTTTATAAATTTGAAATATATATTTATTATTTTTGTGTTAAAATTGGATAAAGTTTTTAAATGACTGCAGATAGCGGAGAAACTCAGTATTGTATTTGTCGGTCGACTGATGGATCTTCTTTTATGATGTAAGTTTGCTTGATTTTTTCCATTTTTATTTAATTTAAACTTTAAACTTTAAAATTTAAAGTCAATGTGATATTTGTGATGAATGGTTTCACGGGTTTTGTATGCGAATTGATAAAGAATTGGGCAATGTTATAGAGATTTTTCATTGTACTAAATGTTCAGGTTTTTGTTTGTTTTAAATTTTAAAAAAATAGTGAAAATAAGTTAAAAATTCTATTAAATTATATTTCTAGAAACAAAAAAACCTTTTTATACGAAAAAACCTTATTCTAGAAAGAAAATTGTAATTAATTTTTTATATAAAAAATAATCATGTTATTTTAGCAAAAAAGATCCTGTTATGAATCAAATAAATCGTTTAATTGTATAGGGTTCGATTGTTCAAACCCAACTTTGGAAAATTCGAAATATTGGTTTGTAAATTATTTTATTTTCAATTTTATTATAATCAAATATTTAGCAGCGTAAAATGTGGATTAGAAGTTTCAAAATTGTAAATTAAAACTTTAAAATAATTATAAATCAAATCTAAATAAAAAATAGTCAAGTAAAATCAGTTTTTAAATCCCGCCTCAACTCATGGAAAAGCACAAACTCTACAAACAATGACATTGATGAAAGAGAAATTAAACTACTAGCATATGAAATAAAAAGGGCTAAAGATTGCATCATACAAATTAATATAAAAATTGAAAAACAAGCTTGTGAAATTGAAAAATGTAAATCCTTGACACAAAATTGTGAAATAAATTCGATTGATGACGAAAGTCAAACGATTGCATGTTCCATATGTGCTCAAGAAATTTGCTTATCTCAATTTCAAAAACACGTTCATAAATGCTTTGCAAAGGTATAAAAAATTTTAATTTTGAATAATTATTTTATAAATTAAAAAAAGACAGAGTCGAAATCATGGGTTCGATCGACTCAAAAATCAAACTACCCCGACATTATATGTGATCATAACAATCCCGGTTCTCCCACGTTTTGTAAAAGACTTAAAGTAATGTGCCCAGAACATTACAAGGAAAAGTTAAACAGCACGGAAATTTGTGGTCATGTTACTGATTCGATAATGGACAAGTCTCGTGAAATTTGTCGACTTTATAAATCTGAATGTGTGACTCATTTCAACTGGGATAGAATTAAAATGGCACAACTTCACCTCAAAAAACTTAATTTGGTTATAATTTTTATTTTAAAAATTAATTATATTAAATATTAATTACTATTAGATCACAAAATTGGAAAATTTAGAAACAAAACATCAAACACATTCTGAAAACTTACAGAAACGGGGCAATTTTCTCGACATTTTGTTAAATCAAACACAAGTTTCAACAAACGATCAATAATTATTGATTATAATTTATCATTTTTTAACTTTTATAATTATAAATTACTTTTTATTAAAGGTTTTGAATTTTTCTAAAAATCCTATGTAACATTGTCTTTCATACATATTCAAATAATGGACCATATTATCGAGAAATTGTGCATTTATCCCACGTGTAGTCAGTAAATTGAGAAAAATATTATACATTTTCTAAATGTAAAATAAATATCGTATAGATTATAATTTAGATACCTCTGTCAACATTGAAGCCTCAATGATGTAATTTTCTTCTTGTAATAAGTCCCCCTCTTTTGTGAAACTCAGAGAATCGATTTGAATTTTTTCCTCGTTTGATTTCTCAAGAGTCTCGTCATTTTCTGAAAAAACGTCTTGTGTAAAGGAACATTCAATAGATAAAACTTCAGAACCTGGTCGCTTAATATTGACAATGAAGCTTGGATGAGTAGTCGCCTATAAAAAAAACTTTAAAAACGGAAAATAAAAAACATTCTATAAACTGTATGGAATACAAAAAAAAAACTCGTTTATTGGAACTTTTTTTTAATACTAACAAAATTTTTATTAACAAAAATTAACCAACTAAAAAAATTTTCAAAAAATTAATTTATTTTGTAAATTATATCACACATTTTTGAGGTTTCAGAATCCACTGTGAACAAAAGAATATTTTTAATTTTAGCAATAAATAATTGACAAACATTTTTAAAAAAAATCAATTCTCAGAAAATGAGATTAAAAAATACGATTTTTATTAACTTTTTATGAAATTTTTTAATATTTTGTTACATCATTTTCCACTTCATTCTCCCCTTCTTCAAACTCCTCAACTGGATCATTCAAGCTCATGGAATTTACGTGTGAAATTATGGAAATTCTGAAAACGATTTTTTTATAAAAAAATAAATTTTAAATTAAATTTTAAAAAATGTAAATTTACTCTTCATCATTTTCTGTTTTGTTGAAAGTGACTTTTCCATCATTCTCGATGACTCTATAATGTTCAAATGATATTTTACTCATTTCCGAGGCCATGTACTTTTTTTCTTCGTCAATTTCTTGGTCCAATGTACTGGAAAAGTTCAGTCTAGCTATCAACAATTTTTAAAAAAATTTAAATTTAAAAGTAACATCTACCTGCTTTTGGAGAAAACATAAACTTTGCGGATGAAAAATTTTGCTTTTGTTTCAGACATTCGAAAGGTGAGTTTCGTAAATTAACCGTACGAATAATAGAAAAGGCGCATTTCGCAAATTTTCTAAATGATTTCACGTGTTGCAACATTATGATAATTAGTGATGAAAATTTGGTTACTATGGCAACTTATAAAGTTGTCTTGAAATCAAAATTGACATGAAATTAATGATTTAAATTTACCTTTAAAAAAGTATATATTTTGGCTCCAAATAGAATAATCAATTAGAATCGAATTACCAAGAAAATTATGCTGTGAGAAATTTATATAATAAGAAATTCTCAAGATTTGTGAGTCAAGAGAACTATTTGTTTTATTGTGCTACAAGTTGAGGTACCAGAGCAGTAAGTACTTACAAAGTTGTATAGATTTTCGAGCAGGTATAATATTATATAACGGCTTACTTGAAGGATTATAATAATTATTAATTATTTTGTTGACAACCATTACGTTTATAAATATTATATTACTGAAATTTACACAACGAGGTATTTATATATAAAGGTTCAGAACTTGTTCTAAAGATATTTTAAATTTAAAATTAAATTTAAATTTAAATTTAAATTTAAAAAATGTGTCGTTTTTTCGCGAGTCTATACAGAAGAATCGTTGATTTTTACAGTTACAGGCGCGTAGAGCAGTATAGAAGCAGTCTATCAAATAGCGAAGCTGGAAACACGGAAAGAGCAGTGGTTGTAACGAGTAAGATTATAAAAAGTTTGATGAAAAATTTATTAAATGATTACTAGACTCTACTGAAATTGCACGAAAACGAAAAGTGAAAATAAAAAAAATTATCGCCAATATCAATGAATCAGAATGGAAATTTTTGAAAATTGATTCAACTTTACAATTGCTTCAAAAAAGAAATGAATTTTGGGAAACTATTAAAGTTTATGGCGGAAATGTTGACATGTGGGACAATTTAAAGGCCATCTGTGACGCGGTATTGACAATGAATTATAAATTTGCCGAATCCATCATTGAGGCTGCAAATATAATCATGGGGCGTATGTTTATAAATAAAAATTATTTTTTTATAAATATTTTAAATTTTTTTAAATTATTTTTTATTTTTAGCTACCTTGAGCATGTGCTATGATGAAAGTGGCTACATTTACAAATTACCTTTATACACATATTACCAACCTAAAAATTTGCTAGATGACGAAATACCATGCAACAATATACTTAATATTTTACCCGAAAGTGTAACTGTTTTATCAAATTACAAAAATCCCGACATTTCAACACGGCCCATTAAAAATGGAATTTCAATAGACATAATTGTCCCAGATGGGACAAAAAACTGTAAATTACACCTTACTAAAAACACTGTCACGGCGGGGGCTCTGAAGGAGGAGTGTTTGTCTCTTATTGATAATTACCAGATTAAGAAATTGATGGTTTTTTGTATGGGTAAGTATATCGACGATTCCACAATCATTACTGATGATTATGATGGCAAAGCTTTGCAGATTCTTACTGTTGTTAAATTTTTGTGAATAAATTTTCATTTATAAGTACAAAATAAACTTTTTTTTAAGTAAAATTTTGTTGATTAGTGATTTAAATTAAAATTAGTGACAATTTTTGGACTACAAAGTTTTGTTTATTTTAATTTCACTTATTTATTTTTTATTTATTTTTACTTTTATTTTTTAAACGTACTTTTGAATCTATTGTTACGTCTCTGAAAAACAATTGAAATAAACTATTTCACAACTTTATGATTCACGAATATTCCTCATTGAACATGAACTCAATTGGAAGTTTATAAATTGATTTTTTATTGATTTTACATTTCAAATGTTCTGTTAAATTATAAACCTCGTTTCCATGTAGAACAAGTAGATTGATAATTGATACAATTTCAATATAAAATTTTATTTTATTAAAATGGATTTCAAAAGGAGCGATCAATAGTATTGATTTTATACTCCATACGAGGAAAGTTTCAAGAAATATTTTTTCGCAATTTAAAATAGAGATTGTTGGATTTAAACTTTAAATTTTGAAGATCAAAATTGATTTAAAAAGATTTGTTGTTTTGTCAATGATGAACAATGAATATTCTCAACTTCTTAATACTGATGAACTAGATGTTGATATAATTGAACCAAGTGAAGATGGTATTTTTTAAATGAATATTTTTTTGTTTTATAAAAAAACGTACAGTGACTGATTCATACAGTTTTTTTATTAACATTGTACTGACATAATCATCATGATGCATCAGTGGCGACTCCAGCCAATAATGTCAACTCGGGCTCGATATAGTTACTGTAGTTACGATAATTTTTTTAAAATTATGTCCATTTTTAATTGAAATTTTAAACATAATTTAAATTATAATTTATTAATATTATAATTATTTATATATAAAATTGAGTCTTCTGGGTTTTATGGCGAACAGTGTCGAAAATGATCTTTCAGATGCGGCTGACGTCAGAGGCATTGTTAGAATTAAATTAATGAGGTTTGGTTACTTGTTGCAGTGCTATTTGTAGGCCATTTAAATGTATATATTGTAAAATATCAATCATTGAATGCAGTGAGCGAATGTCGAGATCATTGTATAAAAATTTCAACTCTTTTATTAAGGAGTCAATTTCAAAAATATTGGGATACTTGGTGTTTAAATTAATAATTTGGTCATGCGGAAAATATACATTAAAGTCTAGAAATAAATCTCTATTCATGAGATTAACAAATTGAAACGATTCCATGCATTTATATCTATCAACCAAAGATTCCGTAATGTTATCAATTATTTCAAAATATATTCTTTTATAATTGACTGCCCTTCTTCCCTGTATCATTGATTGTTGGTTAATGCAGTCCAAAGTCTTGCGTACAATATCATCATAGATTTCATCAGTTCTCAGTCCTGATACATATAGTGCAAATTCTTTAATTTTTTTATGCACGTAACACATATCCAACTGTTTTGACTGCAGTATGTCGAACAAAGTTCCAGCTCTTGACAAAATCCCCTCAAAGATATGAATATAAATCATGAAATTAAAATCACTCAATTTTGATACTAAATTATCAGCCTGACTTATAGTATCATCATCCCATGCTGTCACATTCTCGTCAGTCGCTAAAATTTTCATGGAAACTTTTAAATTATTGAAAATATCATTAAAAAATTTCATAAATGAAATTTATTTCTCATGGAAATTAAAAAAAGTGATCAGATCACGTTAAAAAAATTTTATCTATGCAAAGTGATTATAAAATATTTTATATTTTTCAATTTCAGATTTTTGAACTCGGGCTGAGCCCAAGTAGCCCGAGTCTAGGAGTCGCCACTGTGATGCATCAGGGCGCTGCAGGGTAGGTCTAATAACAACTTTTCGAATTTAATCACTTTTTACGTGCATTATTAAATGGCCTAATTGCATAAAAGTCAGTTAAATTTTTTAAAAAATTTTTAAATCCCTCGTCTAAAACGTCAGAATTAACTCTACAATATTTGGTCCAAAATTCAATAGAATTAATTATCAACTATGGTAACTGTTTTATTGGCATTAAGTTAATGCCATTAACGTAACATTAGAAAAATAGTATTTTAAAATACTAGCTCATGAGATAAAATTCTTTTAAAAATATACAAATATAAGACGTTCGACCATTCTTTATAATCATCTACTCAAACTGTAGTCATTATTGTACGTAATAATAATAATATGACCGTTTTTAAGGACAAAATGTAAGAAAAAATAACTGTTATAACGCTAAATGAATTGAGACTAAAATATTATAATAATTTTAGAATGATACCGGTCAGAACTAAAAAGTTCATTTTTTTAAAAATGTCAATGGTCAATATTTAATACTGAAAGTTATTTTTTCAAAAGGTAGAATATATTCAATGACTGCATCTACTAAGTTAGTAACTAACTGAGGCCTATGTTTACAATATTTGATAATTTTAATATTTTTTGTCAGAATTCTGAATAAAGTGTTACGAATTTTTTTAATTTTTTTTTAGTTTTTTTACCTTTGTACAATCGTAACTAAAAAATATTAGGGCAATTCCACCGTGAAATTTCCACGTCAAAACGACGATTGTATAACTCCAGAATTTTCCATTCTTCTAAAAATTTACAGAAATATCATTCATATGTCTAAAGTTTTTAAATTTAAATATTTTGATGCTAAAATTGGTTTAAAAAAATCAATTTTTAGAGTAACCGTTATAGACAAATTATTTATTATCTGGCATAATTAAGTGTTAATTTTATATATGGATAATTTTACCATAACATTTCGTACATTTTTAGAAAAATAAAAAAATTTTGAGTTACATTTATCTGTCGTTTTGACATGGATTAATTTTTTGTCTACACCAGGTGACTAGATTACGTTATAGGTACGTTAACGAAAACGTAATAATTTTTATGAAAATGTGTGACTATTTCTATGAATATTATCGACCCACATATAACTATGAGTAACTAATAAAATTGTGTATAATATATATCTGATTAGAGACTAAATATTACAATTAGAAAATGGAGAAGATTTATTTTATTCCATGTTACATTTTTAATAATTTCAGAAATAAATATTTATTTTATAAATGAACGAAACAGAATATAAAAAAATTAGCTATCAAAGCATTGATTCAAGTTATTATTGTTTGTTTATATAATATATAATTATGTTAGAAGATGGAAATTCGTCAAATCAAGATGTAGACTATACTTCGATGGAGAGAGATTTGGGGTATTCTGTAGAGGAAGCAGTTGAGCATATTGGATTTGGAAAATTCCAATTGTGGCTCTTGTTTGTCTGTGGGCTTTTTTCTGTAATTTATAAAATATTATATTTTACTAGAATTTTTTTTAAAAATTTTTTAGGCAACTGATGCTCTAGAAATGTTACTATTGTCCGTCTTATCGCCTGCTTTGAGATGCGAATTTAAACTAAGTGAAGTACAAGTCGCTTTTATAACAACAGTAATTTTTTAAATGAATAATATTCATTAATGTACATTTATAGATGGTTTTCGTGGGAATGTTTTCTGGATCCTTTCTATGGGGATACGTTTCCGACAGATTTGGCCGTTTAACGGTACCTTTTATGAAATATTATAATTATAATTATTGATTCAATTTATAAACATAATTTTAGACCATGTTTCTTTCCTCGATATGGATTTTATATTTCGGCGTATGTACTTCTTTTGCCCCTAGTTATGTTTGGATGTTGCTTCTTCGTGGGACTGTAGGATTTGCATTTGGAGGAGCTATTCAGTCGTAAATTATGATTAAACTTGTGAATCTTTATTATATACAATTAATCAAACACTTGAATAATTCAATTATTGCTCAACTGTATAATTCAACAATTTATAAATTATAATAAAAAACTTTTTAAAATATCTTCCAAAAGGTCGTAAAATGTCACAAAAATTGATTACATGATTACTTTTATTTTTAAAGGCCTTTTGAGTTAATTTTAGATTTTAATTGTCGCGCAACAGGTCATAAAAAGTTTAGTAAATTTTATTTTAAAATACATTTATTATTGATAATTATAAAATATTATATTATATATGTTTATTTTTTATAAATTTAGGTTTACGCTTGTTTCGGAATATCTACCTTTGAAATATAGAGCTAAAATTCTCATAATTTACAGTGTAATTTAATTTTTTATGATATTTTTTAATTTTTCTTTTTTTAGGTAATGTGGGCTTTGGGTAGTCTGTTTGAAATTGGCCTGGCGGCTGTAATAATACCTCGTTATGGGTGGCGTTTGCTTGTAGCTTTGTCTAGTTTGCCAATGTTTCTCACGACGATCTGTGTTTGGGTGAGTGAATTATAATTTATTATATATTTATCTATTTTATTTTTTCAAAATTTTTTATTATATTTTTAGACATTGCCAGAATCTGCGCGATATTTGGTAAATGTAGGAAAACATAATCAAGCATACAATGTTTTGAATTATATAGCTATTAAAAACGGAAAATCGCTACCCGGGAAAAATTTAGTGTCCAGTTTAGAGGTTTGTAAAAATATTTAAAAAATTATGCCGTTAAATTAATAATAAATTTAGCCAAAAAAATCAAACATTACTGATCTTTTTAAAGGAGATTATTTCAGAACTAGCCTCCAGGTATGGTTTATTTGGTTTTTAGTAGCCTTTTCGTACTATGGGATAATTCTTGCTCAATCTGAGATTTTGGAATTTAAACACGTGACTAGAAGTTTATATTATAAATTTACTAATTTTTTTTAATTTTTAAAACATTTTACAGACGTAACACACGTAAATGCACACGAAATTACAAAATGTCATTGCAACTCTCTGACGTCTAGCGATTATATTAGTATGGTTATTGCTACTTTGGGAGAATTTGTCGCTATTCCGTTTAATTTTCTGACCATTGATTGGTTGGGCAGGAAAAAAACTCTAACAATTAATTTTCTCGTTTCGGGTCTTGCATTTCTCTTGATACAAGTGAGTTCTAATAAAATTGTTCTCACAATATTTGTATTTTGTGTTCGGGCTTTTAGTTCTGGGATTTTTAACTGCATCTATATTTACACTACCGAGGTAAAAAAATGTTATTTATAGTTTAATTTATAGATTACATTTAAATTAAATGATTTAATTTTAAAAAAATTATTTTAGGTATATCCGACTAGTGTTAGATCATCGGGACTGGGAATTGGCAGCTCTATGGCGCGAATTGGAGCAATGATTACCCCTTTTGTGTCTCAAGTATTGTTGAATTATTCTCTAAGTTTAGCAGTTTCATCTTATGGAATGCTCTGTCTAGCATGTGCTGTAAATTGCTTTTTTCTCCAAAAGGAAACATCTGGGAAAAAAATGAAGGTGATTTTTTTTTTTAATTTAAAAATTTAGATTTAAAATTTATTATTTTTTTTAGTAAAGTAGTCTATTACATACAGCCAACTTGAAACACCTTTAAATTAAAACATGTTTTATATATATCATTTATTTTCTGTAAATATATCATTACATTTTGAAAACAGTTTAAATTAATTTATTAACATTTTTTAGTATTTTTTAATAAAAATTGGATAAATGTCAATAATTTTAAATTCTTTTTTTATTGTTAATTTATATTGTAATGCAACATGAAACGAAATATTGTAAAATGTAATAATAACAATCAAATAATTGTTCAAATCAATCATTTGGATCACGCGACATTTCTAAAAATTTCTGCCTATTGCCCATCTAATGGAGTGGAAGTGATAAGAAAATGAAGAAATAAAAACGTTCAATTTTTGTATTGTTTTGACATGTAATATAACATTACATGTTGTTGATACGTTCAAGTTTTGAAATTTATTGTCGACAAAAATTAACATTTATTATTTTAAATTTTAAAAATGTAATTTAAATTTTATTTTCAAATGGTAATAAATGATTTACTGTTTATAATGTTTGTTACAGATTATAGTGTCACTGGAACGTGCCAGGTGGTCAATTGAGAATGTCCATTTGAGATTGAAAATTTTAAATTTCATATTAGTACTACAATCGATATATTTTGTAAAAAACAAATTTGATTAATTAAAAATGATTGCTTCAACCTTTAGAATAGTACTAATTGAATTTATTGAAAAATGCTATAGGGTTGGCAATTCAACCATCGAGTCAATATATTCAAATATATTTTAGAATGTGAATATAAGAGCTTGGGTTCACAGCGTATAAATACTTTATAAAATAATATAAAATTCTCGTGTATTATAATATTATAGTAGTGTTATTTACATCAGCGATTCATTCGGATGTACAACTTTTGTCAAATAAAAATAAAGTCTATAAAAGTCGAAAAGTCATCAAATCTAATGGGATCCCTACATGTCAAAATCAATACAATACAATATAATTATATATTAGTTGTAATAACTTGTAATGTACATTTTTGTAAATTAATATCTATCAAATTGTCAATAATCCTTTTTATTTAGTACTAATTTGGAAATAAACGTTTTGGGATAAAATAAAATTTAATGTAATTTTTTATTGACTGACAAAAGTCAAATAAAGTTTTTAATAAGTTATTACATGTTGAGTAAATATTTTGAATTTTATAATTGGGTTTTAAATTAAATTTATAATATCTAAAATGAAACGATCTTTAAATTAAATATATTTTCATCAAATGGCGCAGCGGGGCATTACTTTTTTTTTTAAATTACTTTTACTATAATATATTAATAAATTAATATTAACAAACTTTCTTAATCAAGTGAATCTGATTAAATGTACTGATAAAAGTTTGACAATCTGTTGATGGCATGATGAAAAGTACTCATTGAAAACGTTTTAAAATTTAATATAATTTTATATTTTATATAATTTTACATAATTTTGATGAAATTATTATTTAATTAACAAAATACTTGATAAAATGATACTTTGTAAGGCCTTGGGCTAAATTTTGTGACAACTCTGGCAATTAAAAAAGGCGATCGTATTACAAACCTCCCGTTAACCTACATATAAATTGTTAAATTACTATAATATATATCTCTCAGGATCCTAGGAATAGATAACTGGACATTACAAGTGAATTTGAATCACGAGTGTTGTTCCTTTGAAGGCGAGTGGCGAATTATTATAAAGTAGGTAATGTTTATACAACATCAATTGGTTCAATTATTCAATGCTTCTAGCAACTTCAAAATGACCAATTTATTTTTTTATAATTATTATTTAGTTAATAGTATTTTGTATTTAAAAAAAATGTCTTACAAAATTATAATCAGTACAGCATTTTCCCCAAATGGTGGTTGTATTTATATACTCATTTAATGATTAATTTTAATCCAATTGTATCAATCGGAACGACAGGTATAAGTATGACATTACCAATTACATACATTTCAACATTGTGTCATTTGATTTTGTGTGATTGTAATCAAAACATTGCAATGCATTGTAGTATTATTTAACGCTTTCACATAAGATTAATAATAATTTATTAATTTCTGTTTTGCGTGTGAAAATGCAGTGATAATATGTACCGCCTTTTATAAACATGGCCCTAAAAACACTACATGATTTCCTCCTATATAGATTATACGTACAAGTCCCACGAGCCTGAATTATTCACAAATCTATTCAATTAATAATTTAAAACCAGCCCAAAAGCCATTGGGCCACTTTTGCATTCGTTTATTTTATATGTTTTAGACTGTTTAGCAAATATTAAAATGATAGAGCCAAATATTATGAAACAATGAACAAATGGAGTTTTGTAAATATCTGACAGGGGGATTTACATGCATAAATATTTATTATACAAAATTGTTTTCAGATATTGTTTGATTTTATCACATGAGATATTTCAACTGTTAATTGAAGGTATTGCATCTTTTTTATTTTTTATTTTTTATTTTTTAAATATGTTATAAATTTATTTTATTATAGTATTAATCATAATTTTAACCTTTTTAGACTTTTTAAGATGCAAAATACACACTCCAACACTCACAATGATACTGATTGTAATGAAAACGCCAAAAAACTCGAAACCAATCCCTTTTTAGCAGGAATGGGGCTTGTTGAATTACCCAATGATGCTTCCATAAAGTTTAACAAGAGTCTCAATATACAAGACGTGCTTTCAAGAGAAACTGAGAAAAGTGAGCATGTTCGAGATTTACAAGTTGTGAACCTACAGTTTACTCCCAATGCTTCTCCAGTCGAAAAAATGGAAAATTTGTTAAAATTTCAATCTGCTCAAATTAATGCACAGAATCATGTCCATAATCAGGTCGAGAATGAAAACTATCGAAATTTCGATATGTTTAGACAAAACTACATGCCGGTAAACAACTCTTTCAACCCAATCAACTACAATTTCACCAACGATTACCCTCAAAACGTTGGTGTTTTCCCGCATAATGAAAATAATACTAATCGAATGGCTCTCGATTATTACAACTACCAAGAAACATACAATGCAGCAATGAAAAAGGCTTATCCCAAAAATTACCCTCTCGGATTCAACCTCAACTCGTTTGTCAATCTGGCTGAACCCAAACCACCTCATAGTTATATTGGGTTGATAGCAATGGCAATCTTACTCGCCGAGGACAGAAAGTTGGTTTTGAGCGATATCTACGATTGGATCCAGTCAAAGTATGCATATTTCCGAAATAGGGGACCGGGATGGAGAAACAGCATCAGACACAATTTGTCTTTGAATGAATGTTTTGTTAAATCCTCGAGATCTGCTAATGGAAAAGGACATTACTGGTCGATACATAAAGCAAATGTGAGCGATTTCATGAGAGGCGACTTTAGACGACGACATGCTCAAAAAAAAGTGAGACAATACATGGGAATAGAAGATGTTAATGATGTCGCAGAGGAAAATGAATCTCCCCCTCCTCTAAACTACAATACTTTGGATAAAGTTACACAGGAATTCTTAGATTGGTGCTCCAAGCAAGTGAATAAAACTGGGAAAGTTGATTCTGAGAAAATGACCATCAAAGTTGACAAGTCAATTTCTGATGATTCTGTAGACGTTAATCAACATGAAGGTGAAATTATCATCGCGGCTTCTAATGACCCTATAAATGAATCAACTATAGTCAACATAATGGATGTTTCTTCTGCTAATGGAACGAGCATACATCAAAGCGTACACGATAGTTATTTTTCTGAAAATTCAACTACTTTAAACAACACAACGGACGAATCTTTAATTGATGAAAAGGACGTACAACAAGATGTACCTGAGAGTCAAGTTTTTGAAAATTCAACTTCATTTATCAACATTATGGATGTTTCTATATCTGATGAAAAACATGTAGATGAGAGTCAATTTTCTGAAAATTTAAATACTTTGAACGATACAACTGACTCGCCTTTTCCTGACGAAAAAAACATTGATCAAAGTGACGACTCTCGGTTTGATAATTCAATTTCATTCACCAACATAATGGACGATTCTACACCAGAAAAAAGCAATACAATACAAAGGGTAGACACGATTCTTAATTCTCAAAATTCTCATAATTCTGAAAGTTCAACATCATTTATAAACGTGATGGATATTTCTGATACCGACCATTTGGAAGTTTTGAGAAAGGAATGCGACCAACATGAGCGAAAAATGTTTTATGCTGCACTAGAAGCAGCCAAAATAGATAAAATCTCGACGTTCGTAGAAGACAGCCTTCGTTCAAAAAAAGGAGTTGATATTGAATATTTCAACAAAGTATTTGAACATCAAAAAACACCCGATCTCTCTATGCAAAATCGCCAAGATGTAGAGAATGAGTTTTTTATTAAAGACGCATCAATAACGCTCCCCTCAAAAGTAGAATGCCCAACTACCCCCGATTACTCTAGTCTTGACCAACGAGGACAGAACAAAGAACCAGAAAAATGTGACCATATAAAATTAGCCCAAATTAGACGATCAGCCAGTAATTGTAGCAGCCCTTCCAAAAAGAGAAAATGCACTGATTTTGGAATCAAGTTTATCCTTGGACTCAATTAACCATTCAAATGTTGTTATATTAATTAATAAATTGTCAAATTATTAAATTATTTTCAAAAACATTTTTTTATCGACATTATAATCATTTACAATTTTAAGAAAATAGGTTTACAAAGTCAGAGAAAATAATGTTTTTATTGTTTATTAATAATTATTAATAATTCTATAATTGTAATTTATTATACTTTTCAATATTAAATATAAATTAATTTTAAAAACAATATCATGTAAAGATTCATCTTTTTATAGTTAAAAATATAAAATATATTACTTCAGGTGTTATTTTTAATGTCTGTATGTGAATAATATCCATTACTAGTAATATTAAATTTTATTAACATTTAAATTTAAATAATTAAATAATTAATAAAATGCAAGTTATAATTAAAGTTAATTTTACAATTATGATTGTAATAATATCAATTGAAATGACAGGTAGGTAAAATGGCATTATCAATTATAAACATTTCATCAAGGTGTCATTTGAATTATGTTTATAGATGGATTATTATATATAATTATATATTAAATCACTTCAAACGCGTAAAATTCGCGTGTGAACAATGCAGTAAAGGTTTTAATGAAAATATTGCCCGCCCCCTACAATTATGGGGCTTTATACTTGAAAATCTTGCACATATCTATATAATTAATAATTTAAAACCAATCCAAAAGCCATTGGGCCACTTTTGCATTCGTTCTTTTTACATGATTTGACTGTTTAGCAAATATTAAAATGCTAGAGCCAAATATTATGAAACAATAGACAAATAGAGTTTTGTACATATCTGACAGAGAGATTTATATGCGTAAATATTTATTATACAACATAGTTTTCAGAGATTGTTTGATTTTATCACACGAGATTTTTCAACTGTTATATTGAAGGTATTGCATCTTTTTTATTTTTTATTTTTTAAATAAGTTATAAATTTATTTTATTATAGTATTAATCATAATTTTAACCTTTTTAGACTTTTTAAGATGCAAAATACACACTCCAACACTCACAATGATACTGATTGTAATGAAAACGCCAAAAAACTCGAAACCAATCCCTTTTTAGCAGGAATGGGGCTTGTTGAATTACCCAATGATGCTTCCATAAAGTTTAACAAGAGTCTCAATATACAAGACGTGCTTTCAAGAGAAACTGAGAAAAGTGAGCATGTTCGAGATTTACAAGTTGTGAACCTACAGTTTACTCCCAATGCTTCTCCAGTCGAAAAAATGGAAAATTTGTTAAAATTTCAATCTGCTCAAATTAATGCACAGAATCATGTCCATAATCAGGTCGAGAATGAAAACTATCGAAATTTCGATATGTTTAGACAAAACTACATGCCGGTAAACAACTCTTTCAACCCAATCAACTACAATTTCACCAACGATTACCCTCAAAACGTTGGTGTTTTCCCGCATAATGAAAATAATACTAATCGAATGGCTCTCGATTATTACAACTACCAAGAAACATACAATGCAGCAATGAAAAAGGCTTATCCCAAAAATTACCCTCTCGGATTCAACCTCAACTCGTTTGTCAATCTGGCTGAACCCAAACCACCTCATAGTTATATTGGGTTGATAGCAATGGCAATCTTACTCGCCGAGGACAGAAAGTTGGTTTTGAGCGATATCTACGATTGGATCCAGTCAAAGTATGCATATTTCCGAAATAGGGGACCGGGATGGAGAAACAGCATCAGACACAATTTGTCTTTGAATGAATGTTTTGTTAAATCCTCGAGATCTGCTAATGGAAAAGGACATTACTGGTCGATACATAAAGCAAATGTGAGCGATTTCATGAGAGGCGACTTTAGACGACGGCATGCTCAAAAAAAGGTGAGACAATTTAATGGAATAGAAGATACTAATGATCTTGCAGAGGACAATGAATCTCCCCCTCCTCTAAACTACAATACTTTGGATAAAGTCACACAGGAATTTTTAGATTGGTGTTCCAAGAAAGTGGGTAAAACTGGTATAGTTGATTCTGAGAAAATGACCATCAAGGTTGATAAGTCCCTCTCTGAAGATTCAACAGATATTAACAAGCACGAAAATGAAAAAATCATAGCGGCTTCAAACGAAATTGTAAAGTTTAAAGTCGATAGACAAATTTCAAGTCTCACTATCCCACCCAATAAGAGAAAATGCTCTGATTTTGGGATCGAGAACATTCTCAGGTTAAATTAACACCAATGGTTTATATTATATTATATTATATGTTGTTTATAAATTTATTTGATAAATATATTTTACATTTTTTTTAATTTTTAAATTTTTAAAAAAAAATCATTATTCGTCCAAAATAAAATGCCATACTGAATATATTAGTGATAATGATCTTTAAAAATTACAATTATATAATATAAATGATTAATAATGCTACATGAAAAGTGTAAAAGAGTTTTAATTATTGTCATTTTGTGAAATGATTATGTACGTTGGAATTTTGTTCAAATACAGAATGGACTCTAATCTGTCATGTATTAATATAATATTAATCAACGGGAGACTTGAAAAGAACAACATGTGAATCAATTATATAATTATACATCTATAGAATATAATCTAATATATTATTATAAAATTTTCAAAAATAGAATGGAATCGACTTTTTCAAAAATGACTTTTGTGACACTTACAGTCTGGATCAACAGTTAAAAGCTATGAAATTAAAATTTTTAAAATTTTTAAAAATTATTTATTACTTGATCAATTATAATTATTAATCTCATTAAAGTTAATTATCTTTTCGTTCGAATGCGCTTTTATTATTAATCCAACATTTTAGAGTACTTGTGTACATTAAACATTTAAATCCAAGAGGTCATTATATCCACAATGATACTTGCTTTCGACATGTAACCCCTCTAGGGAATGCTAAAAATAACAGTATTTAGTATTATTAATAATATTTCAATTATTAAACACTAAATAATTTACTTTGTTTAAAACGTTGTCAAATACAATTAACATGAGCATCACTCAAGGAGAAGTACTCGACCACCATTTCAAGAATCTTGAGTAACAAATACATTTTGTATTGATTACGCGACAAATTAAATAATCGCGATTTTTAACATTTTTATTATAATTATTTAAAAAAATTAAAAAATAAAAAATAAAAAAAAATATATTAGTAATAATTTATTAGTAAAAATGCGTGTCAAGCTATCATTTGAACTACAAATATGAGTATTTTTATTGCATAGATCGTGTGCTCGAGATTTTGACTTTCGATTATATAATTGGACAGAATTGGACAAGACAGGTCTCAATTTGATGAGTGAAGAGTATCATTTACATGCCGTGTAACTTGATGTAAATATTGATTACTATATATTAATAATTTAATATCTACTCATCAGGTAATTTTGATTATTATGACATTAATTATAATATTAGCCCAATTAAATTTTAATTTAAAAAACGGATATAAGTTATATTACAACCCTACATTAAATTTTGGCCAAAATATATGTTATAAAATATTAATAATATTAATATAAAACTTAATTGAAATTAAAAATTTATTATTACATCTTTATTAATAATTGTTAATTAAATATATTTATCAAATTTTCAATTTGAAATTTTTTTCTTTTAGTTGATGATATACACTAAGCTGATTTTGATAAAATAACGTATGCTAATTCACATGATATGTTTAGTTTTTTTCACTCACGTCACGTTTTTGAGATATTTGCATTTTAATTTTGTTTGGTTTAGTCAACATTCTCGTAACCATATATTGATAACTACTTGATAGTAGTGTTACCCAATTATATTATTTGAATCGTCAGATTCTGACCTTTCTAACAAGGTCTATATGAAAACTGTACATTAATTAATAGAAACGTTATAATAAAAACAATGTTCGAAAAACTACAGAAAAGTCGATTAAATAAAAAAATAAAAAAATAATAGTGCCAAACAAAAATATATATGATGTGGACAAATGTTGTTGTTAAAATGAGCTATTAATTAATAATTAATTAATTCAAAAAAAATAGTTTAATTATTTTATGTGATACTAGGTGCTCTATTATATCTGACCAATTCATCTCGTGTCAATGCTTCTCTATATATTATATACCCCAAAACATTTTTTTTTTAATTCCAACAGGAATTTTGTAAACTTTATAATACTAGAAAACAATATTTTTCACCTTCTTCAACAGATTGTTTTGAACATCTTGTAACACGTTTGATAATTATACGTGTTCAATTTTTAAAAAAATATCACCCCACCAATAAAGTCTAAAAAAGGAATAATTTTATATAAAAAAACTTATAACTTATAAGTTAATAGGGCAAGATCGCGACAAATCAAACAACCAAATGTGAAAAATATATAATGGTATAACATTTTGTAAGATGAATGGGATTATAATGAACTTTAAGAATACTAAACTTAAGAAAAAAATTAAGACAAATTAACATTTTTAATAAATTAAGGCTATTTTTAAAGTGTGCCTTAGACCACTTGAATATTAAATTTGAATGCATCAATTGAAAGATATGTAGATTTTATGTATAAATTTAAAAAAACTACCTTGGTAAAGTTATTAGTTTTTAAAATAATTAACATTTAATTAAATATTTTTTTTGTCATTAAGATTTTGTTTGATTTGTCGCGATCTTGCCCAACATTGTTTTTATTTGCTTTATTCAAGGATATCACTCAGTAGGCTAAACTAAACTGTAATTTTGATATAAATTTTCTGAGAAAAATAACCTTGACACATGATGAAATGAAACAACTTCCGATGCATCTGTTATTTTATCATTTTTAATTTTTAATTTTTATAATTTAATAAATGCCAAGTTAAATCACTTAGATTTATTATTAAATTTATCTTTTATAGCTTATATATGAAAAGAATCTTTAGTTTTTTTTAAATTAAAAATTAAAAATTAAAGTTTAAAATTTAAATTAAATGCATTGTTTACATGACACTTAATATCACTCATTGTGATAAACGCTTGTTTTTACAAACATTAAACTAATTAATTTAGTTATTAAACCCATTCAATGTTCAACTTTTTCAATATATAAAGTTGTGACACACTCATCAAATAAAACTAATTGCTTGACACAATCAATTAGAAACATTTTAAAATAAATAGTAAAATTTAATACTAATCTCCAACAATAATTACAATAAACTCTATTTATTACGAGTATATTAGAATGAAAATAAAGTTGTCATAATTAATCAAATTGCCAACTATGGAGCATCCTCTCAAAATTATTATTTACTCAAGTTACCGGTCATTTTATATTTATTTCACAACGGGTCATGACCAAAATGGCTTTACTCTTGTAGAAATTATTATATAATTAAAATCCTTCACTGATTGGCTGAAATGGCAACATTGAGCCAACTAAAACATTATTAGTAATGATTTCTTCATTACCTTCATTAATAATGCTAATTTTTATTAAATTTAATCATTATTTAAAACTATAATACGAAACGAGTTGATTTTTAAAAATCATATTATATCAACAATAAATATTGTGTATTTAATGATGGGTAATATGATAATAATGATTAATAAAAATTAAAAAAAATAATAATCAAAAATATTTTAGATTCGAACAATTTTGGATACAATCACTGTTCGGGAAATGTTTTTTGGGAGGAAATTAGGGGTAAAGAAAAATATAATAATAATATTAATTGTACCTTTTAAATTTAAATTAAAATGAATTTTTATAAAAAATAGGCTATGGGCGATTTTTAAAAGCTGTGTATTTTTAATTATAAATTATTTTTTTATATATAATTTTTAAAACTTATTTTAGAACCGAAATGGAAGTTGTTGCTTACAAATCTCAAAAAATGCAATGAAAACCCTTCCACTAAGCCACCAACCTCCTTTGTCGCCCTCGTCGGAATGGCAATATTGTCTAAACCAGACAAAAAGATGATTTTGAATGGAATCTACAACTGGATAATTGAAAATTTCATATATTATAAAAATAGACCCAATCAAGTTTGCTGGAGAAACTCTGTCCGCCACAATCTATCTCTTTTTAAATGCTTTGTAAAATATGGAAAGGCGGATTCTGGGAAAAGTAACTTTTGGACTATCCACGTGGCTTGTATGGATGATTTTCAAAACGGAATTTTTAAAAAAAGTGTTGCGAATAAAAAAGTTGGCATTTACTTACAGAGACAGAAATTAGCTCAGATTGGCGAAATACAATATTACAATCAACAATACAATAATGTTGCTCAGAATGCTATGAGTTATCCTACACGATTAAATGCGAACTTTTTACAAAATGGGGAAAATTTTGTCATTGATCAGAGTCGCCATATTGAAGAATATAATTCCAGTTTTTATGTCCCCCGCCAACCGCCCAATTACATGTATTCGTTTGAGGGACCTAGTTTTAATGAATCCTACCGAATTCCACAAGTTGGTCCACAACCTTACAACTCTTTACCTTATATGACTTGTAATTCTAATTTAAATCCCATAATGACTGAGAATGACACGGGGACGCAGTTTTCTGGAACACGAGATGGAAATGGAAATTACCAGGATCGGAATATGGATTTAAATGAACGTCTTTACAACAATAATCAATTGTCATCGTGTAGATATAGAAGATGAACTTTTTGTATAAAAAATAAATTTTTTTAAATGTTAAATTTGTTGTTACTTTTAAATTATTTTATATAATTTTTCACGTAAAAAAGGACAACTAGAAAACATTGAGATTCTTACATTATAATGTATACAATGTATACATTAAAAAAACGACAATACTTTACTGATCAAAATGTGATAACTGTTATTTATATATTTGGTTGGGTTTGGCCGTGATCCATCAACTCATATGAAATTCAACTCATTTGGATTCAACTCATATGGAATTCCACATGAATATATAGTTTAACTCGTATGGATTCAACTCATGAAATTTAGTTTATTTTTAATCTATGAGCTTATTCTGCACGAAATTTAGTTTCCAGGGTTAAAAAATTCTCTAGATTCGTTTAAAATCAATAGTTTTTTATTTTACTTGCTAATTGCATATTTAATTATTTAAAATTTGTATTTATGACAGCAAAGTATTTTCAGTCACAGAATTGTGTAGATTCGAATGAAAACATTATTTATGTAATTATATCAACTAATTAGTATAATTAATTGAATAATATTACATGATTTACAAAAAATAAAGACGCACGTATAAATGAAAACTTAATTGATTAAAATATTTGATGTCGCTTATAGAATCTATAATATAAAATAATAATTTATTTGATACACAATACAATTCAAGATACTTAGAAAATTACTTGGGAAATTTGTAGTTTTTTAGATATTTTTTTTGGACATTTTTATTAATTTTAACGTAGACGAATGATATGAAACAAGTTCTATGATAAACTGTTTTGAAATAAGTATTTAATTAAAAGACAGCCCTTTTAAATAATTAAATACATTACTTCTCTCGTTAAACCTATTTATTAGTATAGCTCTCTTGATACGCCTTCTTTTGTATTTTTTCTTTTCTTTCGGCAATGCACCAGCCAACAG
>JAUZND010058888.1:6437-18459 GCA_034780555.1 Coelogynopora nodosa
AATCATATTTCTTTAATAAAATCATATTTCTTTAATAAAATCATATTTCTTTAATAAAATCATATTTCTTTAATAAAATCATATTTCTTTAATAAACTTATATTTCTTTAATACATTCGCATATATATATATATTGTACTAATATATTTGAATTAACGTTGCATTACAATGGTATACCAAATAAATTACGTCAGAAATATATAAAAAACTACGGCGAAACATTCCAAACTTTCGTAGATAATATTTAAAAATGACATATAAATTAATAAATGTAGGTTTTCACTTCCTCATATTTCTATTGGAATATAACAACATCATTCAAATATTTATTTGATCATCTGATATTGTAGACATGCCTAAACTCGGAATGTATTCCGGCAAGTCGAATTCAATCCACGACGTGTAACTGTGGCGCCAATGGCATTTGCAACAGCAAAGGGAACTGCCACTGCGATGTTGGTTACTCTGGGCCAAGCTGCACTGTTGTGGGTGGCTGTGGAGGAGGAAGTGTGGACAGTTGGCCGATGAACTGCACAAATGGAGACACAAAAAAAAGTAAAATTTATTGAATAAAGAAAACTTTCTGCAAAGTATTTACCCGAAAACAAATACGATGCATTTGATTAAATATATATTTTGTTTGAATGTTTTAAAACCTAAAAAAAATCAAAATTTAACAAACAGCAAATACAAAATATAAATAATAATCAACAAACTGTATAATGGAATTACAGCGAGGTAAACATACAAAAGCACTGAAACTGAGAAACATCAATATTTAATAAAAAAGAATTAATTACACCGAAAAATGAATATTTCTAACTAAAGATGTGTTTATCTGCCAAAATATTTGGTAATACATATAATTTCTCATTTATATAGGGATTCGTAATTTTTGCGTCTTTTTAGGGCGCTATTGATTATATTGGCGGCGTAATGGAATAAATGTGAGACAGCATCACGAGTTTCTAACTACTTCCTGAAATGTTTGGATTTAAAGGAAATAAAGAATATTTTCTTAATTTATTTAATCTAGAAACAAATGAAAGAATGAGTAAAGATAATACAAAAGAATTTAAAAATTGGTAAAAAAAAACAAGAGCTAAAAGGTGTCGAAGACGCATTTAATAAACAATAAATAAATAAATATTATTATTGTTTAATGGATACTTTAATTTTATCAAAAATCAAAAAGGATGTTTAATTTAAAAAAAAATGTTTTCAAAAATAGCAGATATAGATCCTTTTCAATATACATATTACAATAGCTCAAGTATGTACACATATTATTCTATCAAATATTTCAGAAAATGAAATAGCAATTCCCAAAGTAAGATATGTTTTGAAGATAATCATTCAAAAAAAGTATTATATGGTTAGAAATAATAAGGTAAAAAATATAATATATTAATTCAACATGCAAAAAGAGGAGGAGGGAAAACGATTAAATTTTAATTAAAAAAATATAAATCCAGAAACAAAAAATTAACAGTTTATGAATGTAATGGATATTATTTTCATGGATTTCCAAAATGATATAATTCTAAAAAAATTTAAGAAATAATAAAACTATGGGGGAATCATATAAATAATTATTAGAAAGAGAAAAATCAATTAAATATTATTTAAATTTAATTTCAATACTGGAACGCGCATTTCATAGAATTGAAACAAACAACAAATTGAATTAGATACTAGACTTCAAAAATTAATTCTAAACGATGTATTTTATGGAGGTAGAACAGAAAAAAATAAGAACTTACAGGAAAGGAAAAAATGCAACATATCTTGATTTTTGCTTCTTATATCCTTGTGTAAATGCAAATAAAAAATATCCAACCGGACATCCGAAACTATTATTTCCAAAATCTTATGAATCAGGAGAATATTTTGGATTAACATAATGTAAAATATTATCCCATAGAAAATTATTTTTACTTGTTTTATCCACTAAAAATGATTTTTCAGGTTCCCATAAACTTTTATTTGGTCCATTTTGGTCCATGATCCATGGTTTTATTTAGCAGTTCATGTATGAACATAATTAATTTAAAATGTTATCATTTTGACAGTTTATTTTTAAATATACATGATTTAACTTATGCAAGAAAAACTTGTAAAATTTGTATCGAAATAAGAAATCAAAATATAATCATACAGAAAATGAAAGAGCATTAATTGGAACTTTACAGCCGTAGGCGTAGTTTTTACATATTGTATTTTGTCCTCAACATAATACATCACTATTAAAATAATTAATAGTTATCAATGAGTTATATTCGAGACATTGTAGTATACACACATTTTGTTATACTGAGCTTTCGGCATTCTTTATCAACTGCAACCAATTTAAAAAAATATGTTAATGTAGATATCTGTCTCATTATTCATCAACCTGCCTAACCCTCACCTCCTACATCATTCCCTGTACTCCCTCTCCTCCCTCTAACCTCAATCACTTCCTCCTACCTTTCTCCCCCTAACTCCCATGTCAGAAATAACAAAAATAGAGACGTATAACGCCCTCAAAACATCAGCTTACGGATAATTATGTAAAGATTCGTGTAAATACTCTTGTAAACATAAGTTTGAGTTCTTTTCTATCCATCGATGGTCAACTTACTTCAATTTTCATTGACAAACGCAATCTGAAAATGATTTTGTTAAATTGTACTTTATTTAATTTTTACATGCAGTCAGACGTTTTAAAAAATCGTTTCATAATTATAATTTTAAATATATATATGTTTAGAATAAATTAAAAAAGTTGAAAATATCACAAAACACTTATTGAATCATTAAAAACAGTGTTAAGCTTGTATTAATTTATAACATTTTTATTTAACTGATACAAAACTAGGATTAGTTTTACTAATATAATACTATTTCATATTATTTCATTTTCTATTTAAATCTTTACATTTTTATGGGATTTACAATAATTTTCGTTTGTCTGATTTTGAAGTTGACTGACCAAAATAGTTGTTACTTTGTTAATAATACTTTTTGTAAATTCATTATAAATAGCTACAAACTTTAAAGGTAAGAAATTGATTAGACGAGAAATCAACAAAAGCATGCGTTAACCGAAATAATGTTTCTCAAAAATGAAATTAACGTGTTTAGTAAAGCAACCTTCAAATGCAGTATTTTATATTCTGGCTAACCATTTTTTATGTGAAAGTCCTCAACAATCGTCTTTTCGGTCATGACATTTCTGTTTCATTATAGAGTGGATTATTAACGAACAAAACAGTTTTTAAAAAGTTATGTTCACATTAGGCCGAGTTCGATTGACATTATAACTTATTTATTTGTCAGTTATAGCCATCCTTTATTGTTGATTTTCTCGAAGTTTGATTTTATCAACAACATCAATTTTAACAACATCAATCATACCATCAAAATAAGCTTTGTCTTATAACATGTTTTAGACAAAAAGATAGGTCTTAATTGGTTTGTTTTTAATAAACATTTTGAACCATTTTCCGATTTTATTATCTACAAATAATTAGGTTAAATTATAAAAAAAATTAGGTTTCTGACCAAGATATCTAAATATAACAGATATTATTATAAACGGATATTTTCATTTTGCAAATTCATCAGCAATATTGTAGTCTCTTATTATTATTAGTATGCCATCTCTACACGACACGCTACTTTACGTTATTGTAAGTATTGAAAGTCACATTTTAAATTATTTTTAATATAGCAAGAAACTTTATACGGAAATATAAAAAAAAACATGGTACTAAATGGAATTTATCTTTTTTTCATTAAAATTACAAAACAATTGCATACAAGTTTAGGAAAAGTAAAGTTAAAAGTTTATAGCTTCTTGGCGTATTTGATATTCAAACCTTTCTGGTTGATAGCTATCTTGTCCTTGCGACAACCCTCTGGGAATTGAAGAAGTATAACATCTATAAACAGAATAAAGAAAAGAAAAAATTAGTAAATTAGTAAATTCTAAAATTCTAAAATAAAATATACTGGATTCAGGAACACGATCTAAAATGTTGATCCAGACAAAAACAACCTTTGTTTTTACAAATGATCCATATTATAAAACCACTTTATTGTGTATTTTATTTAATCAATTTAATCAAACTGAAACGATTTAAAAGATATTTGACCAGGTTATTTAAATTTGAAACAATTTATGTGATGAGAAATGTACAATAGATCATATTTTTAACCAGGCGATTTTTTAAATTAACATGTAATAATATTATTTATTAGTTAGAAATTTATTTATTAATTAGAAACGTGAAAATCTAGACTACAAATATATGACAGGGTAAAACATATTATAACTTGGAAATAATTGCTATTAAATAAACGGTAAAATTTTCAAAATAAAAAACGACACACAAATAAAATAAAAACTGTTAAATCAGATTTTTTTAAAGTTCGATTTCAAATCTAAGATTTTTAAGTGGCGCTTAAACGTATGGTTATATATACTGTTTGAAAACAATATTCTTTATTATATATAGTTCACAATGTATATATTTTGTAAACGTCTTCAATGTTACTTAATACTTATTCTTGCCTTTCAGCTAACAAACCAACCGAAAATACAGTGCCACTCCGTGTTGGAGTTTCAGTCGCAGTGGTATTTGCAGCGTTGCTGATTATTATCCCAGTAACTGTAGTATGCTGTCGGTACAACAAAAACGCGAAAACAAATGGTCCGTGTGTGTTTAATCCTACTGGAAGCGTTATTATACCTGAAGATGAAGTACATTATAACCCCTATGATACCGAAGAAGATGAAGTATATGCAAACCCCGATGATAACCAAGGAGCTGCAATCAGTGTTACCCAAGAAGAACAAATCGGTGTTACCCAAGAAAGACAAATCCATGTTACCCAAGATGAACCAATCAGTGTTACTCAAGAAGGTCAAAACGGAGATAAGCAAGAAGTACAATCCGGAAATAATTGTAGCCAACAAGGAGCAACTAATTATTCAAGCCATGAAATTATTGATGAGTTTGGGAAAAACAATTATAAAAAACAAAATTCGGTAATTAATCAAAATCTTTCCTTTATAAGTATATTCCTTAAAATAGGCCTCTATGTTAAAATACAATGTAAATGTAATTCCAGTTTATTATCATTAATGACCTTTTATTTGTTTTACGTTTATCTGAAATATGATTTTGTTTGTTATCTGCTACATACTATTTATATATCTATGCATTCGACCGTGTGTGTGTCTTTAGACACCATTTTCATGTGTAAAAAAGTGTAGATAAGATAACGATATGTTTCAGCTTTGGCAAGTATGTTATTATTACAAGAACAAACACCTCATTTGTTACGAGTCCTACATATACTTTGTTTACAAATGTTAGCTTATAATATACATTATAGAAAATACTCAAATTACTTATTAGTAACTTATTTTTATATTTTTCTTGTATTTATTGCAACCGTCTTATTTTATACTGGGGGAATATGTTGTAATCATGTGATATAAAAATTACTTTTACATTTTCTGTGGAAAAATATTTAATTTTAATTAATTTTTTTATATTGTATTATTATTTTATGTTGTAGGTTGAACCGCCGTATCTTTATAATAATGCACGAATTAATCCTAATCGCGCATCACAATATGATAAACATTCTCGAATTAAAACAGATATGAATGCGAGTAAATAAAAAGAGTGCCTTCTTTGAATGTGTAAGTAACAGTTTTAATTATTTTTTAATTACTTGATTATTAATAAATTAATTAATGAATAATGAATTAATTAATTATATTAATAGTATATTGATAATATACATACACATATAGTATGTATATGTACTATCTAATATATACAATGGATTAAATATTTAATTATATGAAATATGTATATATACATATACATAAATAAATATACATTAACATTATACGATATGAATTGGAGTGAGCCAGCAATTTTCACTCGCTATGTTTGTTATTTCTGGAAAAATAATGAAAATTAAAGTTAAATGTAATAAATATGTATGAATGAAGCAAGGACACAAAATAAATTTTGGAAAATAAAATGTTGTGTAAAATAACGTAATATTCAGAATGTGTTTTACTGCTGTACACGAATTGTTCGTTGTATATTATGGCATCTGTTGGCGACTCTTATAGGCGAGTCGATTGCGCGGAGAATTAGAACAATAACTAACCTATCACAAATGATCGGCCTTTCGTAAACATTAATTAATCATATGTCGCATGTTTATGTTGTTGTTGTTTATACCTACTCTGATAGTGTATTATTTCGAACTTAATTTAAGCATTTATAACGTACATTACACTTAACTTTCATATTTGTAGTTGAAATATGTGAAAAACATAGTAGCATTTGTAAATAACATATATAGATATGATATTTTTATAAATCAAAATCCTGTCAGAATCAAAAAACTTTTTAAAAATAATATTCTTTAACTTGTAATCACAACAGAATTTAATAGATGATACTATTTTCATTTATTTATAATGTTATAATTAACGGGAAAAAAGGATTTTCGTAAATTTTAATTTGACTCAGTTTACTGATTATAAATATATAATCTGGAGGTAAAACCGTTACTCAGCAATCATATCCGAAACCATAAATAATGTGATGTAGTACTACATAAATGGTCTTTATATGTGTTATTATGTTAGATGACTTTTAGTATTTGTTTTTAACTCGTTTTTGTTGAATTTTAAATGTAAAATATAAAAGGCTTTTTCAAGACAACTTTTTGTTTCAATTGAAAATATGTTGTAAATTATGCGAATTGATCAGCAGAAGAAGTAAGTTCAGCATGTTGTTTATTAAAACACAATATACAAATTGATAACATTTCAACTAAGTATTACTGATTATTTATCAGCTTAAATAAAGTTTTCTTAAAATATTAAAATATAATATATTCTCTTAAGAATCGTTTTTAAACAATAACACAACCATCCCTTTTTATTAAAAATATATTTTATTTATATTTATTTATATATTTTTTTATTTATAGAATTATTCATGCATATTCAGATATTCGCTTTGCATTGTTTTTAATGAGGAATTTTTATATTTAGTCAACATCCGTATATTACATATTACAATTAACTACTGTTAATGGATCCTTAAGGTATTGTTATACTATAATTATACGACGTAGTACAATTTGTACTACAATCATTATCCGATACAATTTCAGTCACTCAAAGAATTCACGCAACGCTATGAAACTTTAAACTGCAAAAGCTGTTATTGCAGTTCATGCTGTATTGTTCTGTGATCCACAGCTTACATTATACTCTATCATTGTGGTGTTAATCTAACATAGTATTATTTATTCCTTGAGTTTATACTTGTATTGTAACAAATACATATTTTTTTAAAAATTGTGTAACAGTGAATTTTACAAATTAACCAAAGTTTTTATAATACCTTAATATTAACTAGTATATGTTGGTTTTTATAATACCAGTTATATACGGTAATAAAAATGCTTGTAGTGACTTAGTTTTGTATTTTACAGAGTTATACCGAGTTTACTTACTTTACAATATATACGTAGCAATCATTATATCTTTTTTGAGGAAATTTTTTTTTATAATCAATACATACAATTCATGTTTGTAATAATGTTTACTATCATTGCCCATATATACTTATAGAATGCATAGTTCATTTTCAAATTTTAATTAAACAAATATATATATATATTATTTTAATAAATAGTTTCAATTGAACCATATTTAGGTATTATTTACATTTTTCCCAACAAAACTTATATGTATGCTCACATTGTTTTATTGCATTATTCTAACTTTTGCATAGGCCCAATAATTTTATGTTATATTATAATTATATATATATGCTACACTGAAAACAAACAATTATTTACTTAATTCTGACATCTGAAAGTATACCCAGATGTAAGACACATTCATATTTTATCGTATTTGATGAATATTCAGATTGAAACATATGTTAGTTTACCTAATGAAGTTCTTTTTTTACATATTTTGCAGTTCGGTGTGATTTCGTTATAACAAAATTATCTTTTTTAACATTACTTTTGTTTGAAATTGTTTTTGAAAAGTGGTATAAACACTATGTTTTGTGTAACAAAATATATTATTAACATATACGTTCTGTTATATCTGTGTATGTATTTTGCACACGCATATACGTATATATATAAATATATATATATATATTGGATCTTTATAAAACATATTTGAAAAATAAATATCTTTTACATATTTAACGATATAACATAATAACATAATTTAACATTTATATAAGTTATGTTATAAACGATGTATAGTCTTTCTAAATAAAATAACATTTATAAATGTATACGTGTCTCAATTGTTATTTATCCAAAAATAGTTCAGGGTTGTTAGTCAATAGACAATAGTTACGATTGATACGCACGTTTGACTTTTGCTAAGTGTGTTGAGTACAGTATGAAGTCAGTCATGCATGAAGACGGACGCTCATACTTTGCGTATACCACTATATGTATGCAATTCATCCTTCTATTATCACAGTTAAACATTTATAACCAATTAGGTGTGTTTGACGTAATAGTTATTGTTGATGTAATTTGTAATGAGAATATAGTATTATCGGTTCATACAAGGACATAAGTTTAAAATGCTTAAAAGTATTTTATTTATTTGTTAATAAAAGTATTAATCGTTGTACAAAAGCATCCACGAACACTTTACAAAAAGAGCTATATTATAGTAGAATATTTGTGAAGATATTTAAAAGTTTTAAATAATGGATATTTTCTTGTTGTTGAAAAGGTTCCTGGTGTAGGTTTTTTTATATCAAGTTAGGTGTACACAGTGTTCGATCGTTTTAAAATATTTTATCATCAAGAAAACGTTTGAAAAAATCAATTTTGAAAGAAAATTTTTATACTAGTGGATGTTTTTGTCGACTTAAAAACACATTAAATATATATATATATTTAGATATTTTATAAGATTTAAAAAATGTCACTTTGATTGACTGTCAACCATGAATACATTTTTTTAAATTTAATGTATTAAATGATATTGTCACAAGTATAACTTAAATTTAAACAAAATGTTTGACTTATAAAATGCTTACATATAACTCCTTATAAATATTAAAATTTATATTTGTGCGGATAACACGAACGTGAAAAAAGTTTTAATTTCTTAATTTCTTTATTATGTATTCAAATTAGATTGAGTAGCATAAAAATATTATGTTTTATTATAAAAAAAATTTTTTTTAATATTTTTATACAGCTATACTTTATTATTTGGAAAATGTATAAAATATAGTTACATTTAATTGTTCATTATCAAAACGGCAAAAAAACTTATTTTAATAACGTTGTTAGCTTAGCATTAAAACTTATTATTTGTAGGTTATTTAATGTGCGTTCGTTTTAAATAAGTTTCACATTTAAATTGTTAAAAAATGATGTTCTAAACGAATGAATTTGTAATTTACAACACAGCAGTGAAGTGATATTATGAAACGTGCTTTATAATTGTTAGTAATAATAATAATGAATAAAACATTAACCTGTCTTTAAATGAAATTAAGTATATTTTAATAAAATTTCAAATAATAACAAATCAATAAGTAATGAATATATTCCGACAAATGATACAATCAATTTAATTAATATTTTTGATTTAAAAAAGTTAAATGATATTTTAAAAATATGTAATTAACCTTATTTAATTAAACATAGAATATGTGAAATAACTCTACATTACATTGCAGAGAAATTTTAATTGATATTATTCAATATAAAAAATACAACAAAAATGAATAGACCGAACATTAAAAGGGAACAATTATTGATTAAGTTGAATATTTTACATCATTTGAAATACGGCTCTAGATTACTGATATTCTTACAAGTAGTATAACAACAATTATATATATATAACAAGAAGACTGGCTACACAATATGAGCTCAAGTGAAATCTTTGAAATATCTAGAAGACTTCTTAGAGGTGACTTCTTAGAACCGTGTCATCTGTCAGACTGGACCACATTTTTATTGGTAGTATATAATCCGATAATGAATGTATTCTTTAAATATACGATACTAATGAATTAATTTGTTTGTAATTGATTTATATTTTTGTTGAGGGTTACTGAACAGTAGACCACTTACTGCATTTATTTTTATTTAGAATGATAACTTAGCAATTAGATAATTTTTTAATTTTTAACTATAATAATAAATGTATTTATTATTGCATTTATATTTAGTAATTTGTTTAATTATTATTATAGTATGTCCATGTTTCCAGTACAGTATAATATATATAAACTAGTTAGTATGTATTGTAACTGTTAATAATACATATATAACTTACATTTCTGCAATACTGTGTTAAGAATCTACACTTTAGAGAACATTCAAAACATATAAATACTAATGTATCTGACTTGTTTAATTATAGGATAATACAATTTTACAGGGCCTTAATTCTCATACAATTATTGGGTGCTAAAATAATAGGGGTGTCATTAAGTCAGTAGCATGACTTTAACAAAATGTATGCAAAGCCACCAGATAGACGAAATAACCGATTTTTAGGTGGTCCCTCGGAGGTCATTCAATATAAATGAACTGAGCTAGGTGTCTGTGGGCTGAGCCCCCAGTGAGGTCCAGGGGCAAAGCTTCTTGTGGGGTTTACTGAGAACCCCCCCACCCTTCCCCAATAAAATCAGATTTGTATGAAATGCATGCATTAGAAATGTGTCCGGAATTCGCTGAAAACGGTACATTAAGTGCATAAGGTAAAAGAAAAAGAAAAATGCTTTAAAAAAGGTGTCAATAGGAAGCTGGAGATTACTGTGCGGGCGCTTGTTATATGCAATTTATGTTTTTCATATTTTCACACATGGGCGTAAGATTTTTAGGGAAAATATTAGAGGGCCTTCAGTCCCTTAGTCCCCCCTAGAATTACGGTCCTGCTTTACTTTTCGTTAAATTGGAATTTACACCTTTAAAATAACAAAGTGATTGTCTTGTCTTTTATGTATTCACACAATATGAGTAATTAGCATTGATACGTTTTATAATACAGTGTAAGTATCAATAATTGAGATAAAATTATACAAATATTTATACTGATAGCCATGATTGTTAAAAGGAGGTTTTATCTTGTTGCGATGTAGTAACTATATACACTAAGACTGTTACTTTCTGCTTAATATAGAAACACATATTTTAATTTATAGTCTGTATTGATAGAGTTTAAAAACCTGTTTTGTTGATAGCAGGTTATCCAAGCTGTTTCATTATTAGCTAATGACATTCTGACACTATTGTTTTAAATGTAAAATACTTCAATAGCGTATACGAATCAGTGTTATTAAAACGTTATTTAATTAGTTAATTAGTCAGATTTAAATACTCAATAACTTTTATTATAGTATAATATGAATGTATATATCCATTGCATAGTGAATGATATATAGTCGGAGTCTATCATAACTAAAATTTAGATAATACATTTAATTAACAAATACAATAACCTACGTGAATGCACAAACAAATTAAAAATTGCCACTTACTGTACTACAGAATAAAACTAATTATGTGTATATATATATATTAGTATTATATAATTACGTAATATGAGTTTTATCATAGATATATATCTTAGTTGTGACTATATTAAATCATTTTACAAATATATACGATATACAGGTTCAATTTATATTCCGCGACTGAGCTATAAAACTCCTATACAGTTTGCGATATAAAAGTTCTAACCGATGCAAACTTTAGCTACCCATATGGATTTCTAACTCCATGTGTCAGTTTCAGAAATATTTTGTATATTTAGCGGTTTACATTGACCAAAATTTATACGGTATATCATAAATTCCTGAAATGATTGTTTTTATTGATTTAGCTCGAGACAACAGGGGCGCATTCAGGAATTTTTTTGAGGGGGTACAATTTATTAGGGGCCCGTTTTTCTTTTGAGGGGTCCCAAGAATAATAGTATACA
>JAUZND010058899.1:0-18458 GCA_034780555.1 Coelogynopora nodosa
CTAGCATATTGACTACTGAATCAAAAAGACTATATGAATTAGCCTCTAATCGTAATGCGGGCGCCATTTAATTACCAGTAGCGCGCGCCCCTTTGGAATTACTTGGGGGGAATCGCGCCCTGATTGGTAATTAAATGGCGCCTGCATTACGATTAGAGAGGGTGGAGTAGAAGTCCCTATTCCCTACTACTAGCTTTATTAAAACCGTACATCACCCAAATTCCGCCCCCCCCCTGTTGCAGAGAAGAGCCGCAGCTGCTTCAGACCACTTCAGCTGCAGCGCCCTCCTACTCAACTCCACTGAAAGTGATTACTGCTGATCTTAGCGGCAAAGTTGGGGCGGAGTCGGATGAACCCATCGGCAAGTTGCCTGTTGTCGAAGACAAGAATCGAGATAGAAAGATTTACAAGTCTAATTCGCAGCGACTTTGCACATCTGAGACGCGTTTTTCTGGTAGAATATCTAACCTGTTTACTTAGTGAACATAACTCAGCTATACTGTAATATTGTCAATATTATATATATTACTAATTAAAAATTTCACTGATTTTAAATATTTGATTTTTTAAGGAATGATATGTTGATACTAATTTTCTTTTAGATGACTTAGAATATTCACAATTTAAATAGTTTAGTTATAAATTAATAAAGCCTGAACAATCCAAATATCTCAATAGTTTAATTATTGCGAATGTTTTAAACTTTTATGATGATATATTTACCTAAATTACGCTTTATTTAATTGTAAATTACTTCATACTGTTGTGTGGTTCAATAATTGTAAATAACTTTGGCCCGAATGCTGTATCCCCACTCCAGTAAGACTTCCTCTAAAATATTGAGAAGTCTTGAGAATATTCGAAAAAGCCTTATTTATTGAAAGAAGAATTTTCAGCATACGATTTTGAAATGCTCCTCGACTGAGGAATCCTTAAATGCTTGAGTGAGGATACAGCATTCGAAACTTAGAATCTTCAACACGTTGGTTTGATTATAAGTTTGAGCTATCTAGAAATGTCCTACTTACTGTACTTTTCAACTAATTCATATAAGATATGCAATTTCAATTTATTGTTAATTTATTCTTCTTTTCACCTAAGTGACCTTTCTATTGTCACTTCATAATGCTTCTGTTCTCATTTTCTGCAGATACTAATGAGTCCAAAGACCTTGACACTGGGCCCCATTTGCTCAAAGATTTGAGCAATATAAAGGTAACTCAGGGAGAAGGCTTCAAACTCGACGCCAGTCTTGACGGAAGTCAGCCCATTAATGTGACCTGGTTCAAAGATGGAACTCGTGTTTCACCAAAAACGGAAAAAGTTCAGGTATATTTGTACCTATTCTCACCAAACTGAACGAATATTTGATCCTAGAATGACTATATAAAATAGTTTAGTAAGAATAAGGCGTTGTTATGTATTGAATCATTTTACTTTATAAAGTGTCAACATTTGAGCCATTGACATTAAGTGCAAATGACAGCTCGCAGTACATTAAGTGGTTATCTCTAAATGATGTGTATACTAACGTGGTGTGTGTAATTAACTTCTTGATTGTACTAATGAGGGGCATTAACTCACACTTTATCTGCAGTTTGGCAGCATTCTTTCGTGCATTACACTTCTCTTTTATAGTCACAAATCGTTATCACATTAAAATCAAATAATATATCAATAAAATAATGTTATTGCGATGGCTCATAATATATATATTCTATACACTTGTACATTTTAATGGTTTCATATAATGATTAAACAACAGTCAGCAACTTATTCAGTTGAAGCTATTGACAGATTTTATACCATTAAAGTGTATGCTAAACAAAATATTTTTAAAAATTGGCCTAATTTATTGTCATAATCATAATTCAAAAATGATAGTCAAACGTCATGTAAATGTATAAAAAATAATTGAGATAGAGCATACATTGCACAGAGTATTTCAAAATATTGGTTATTGAAATATTTTCATATTAAACGTGCAACAAGTTTGAGACTAAATTATTCTACCAAATAGAATAACCATGATCAATCATCATTTAAAATACTTAATAAAAGTATAAATGTTATATTTGAGAAATGTGAAGATACTGTATATGCAAGCAGTCGAATGTTGTTTACTACATCGCTTGAATATTCTATTCTGCTAAATTATATTTATGTATTTAGTAATAAGTATATATCTTACCGCTTTTTTGCAGTAGAGCAGCAAGTTTTCCCAAGATTTCTGCTTTTGAGATATAGCTTATTTTAATAAGGTTGACATAATGCATATTTTACCATAATCAATATTGTTATATTTACTACAATTGTTACTCATTTCTAAGGTGCAATAAATCAGAATACGCAAGACTTCGATGCTAAAGACAATCCAAGCGCATCATTTCAACTCTCTTTCAGATAAGTCAACACGGCAACCTCTACCGTCTCCAGGCAACGGCCGCCCAGCCAAGTCACAGTGGCGAGTACAAACTGGAGGCTACCAACTCGGCCGGTGGAGGCACTTGGAACTGTTTTGTAGACGTTGTCGCCGCCAACCCGGATGTTGTTATTGCTGCTTCCGCTAGACCAACCAACACCACTTCTACTGCTCCTTCAACCGGCCGAGATGTGGCGAGTTTGATTGTTGACAGTGAGATCAAGGAGCCGCCCGAGTTCCGGGAATTCTTCGAGGATCAGGTGGTCGAGGAGGGCCAGACAGCTGAGTTCACCTGCACTATCAACGGAACGCCCTCTCCAACAGTAAGTAAGATGATGATATTAGGTATTAGTATGATGAAACATGTTGTTGTTACGCAAAGGAGAAATTATGTTTTTGTCTCCAACTAAAAATCAATACTAAAATTTACGGTGTATCAGGTTTAATGAAACATCTATTCTAAGATTTTGACCTCTTTGTTGTTTTCCTTTTTAATATTCTACTATGCTACTAATTTCTGAACCAATCATTTATACTTATCATTTTTTCAAATAAAAATGTATTGCATATAATTAAAGTATCATTGTTTAAGATCAGTTCAAGAATTGATGCATGACACAATGAATTTATAAGAAATAGATTCGCTAATAGTTACATTACAAAAAATAATTACGCAGTCGATTAATTTTGACTGGTTTCTATATTATGTTGACAGGTTAATAGTTAGTAAGTAAATATTATACAGAAATGCATTTTGCGACATAAGCCAATACTAATTATATAGAATAGAGATATTTTGAAGATTCTAAAAGCCAAAAAACTCGGAGAATGTACTGAGAATGTTCTTTCTAATAGTTGTACATTGATGAAAACTATTATAAAAGACGCGGGACAGCTTAATACTAATAATTTTAATTATATAATTCGTTGTTGTATCTAAGATGTTTGTAAATTTATATGATTAATTTTATTATTTTTATTATTCAGAATATTTAATATCTTTAGCATGTATTTGTTAACCTTGTAAATTAAAGCCTTTAAGATATTCATAAAAATACATAGATCGAAATAAACAATTTAACCACGCGTCGACAAATAAATGACCATTGTGACAAATGCTATAAATAATCTTAGTTTTAAATATACATATTTGAAATTGTATAACTTATTATTTAATTGATAATATTTCATTTTAATTATATATATTATTAATATATTGGTTTTTTTACCATAATTTTAATTGTTTTATTATTCTACTTTTATCGGAATTAGGAAGTAAATATTATTGAACCTATATTGGTGTAAAACATATCATTGCACTGCTACCAACTCTCACACAAACAATAGGTGTGGTGGTCACTGAACGACGAATTCCTTCGCTCGCCCAACTATACCTACACCCACAATGGCAATCGTTATACACTGACAATCGTGGGGGTTGCCAAGACTGACGCCGGACGCTATTCGGTAACCGCGGAGAACAATTTAGGGGTCGCTTCGTGTGCCTCGCTATTGATTGTCAACTCGGGCAAGTCACGGAACAGCAGGATGGGGTGAGTGGGATGGTCGTGGAAGTTGATTATTTCATTAATATTGATATGTTGTTACAATTACCTATACTACTAGTTAATTTGTAAGTAGTGTGTTTTTTTCATAAAGTATAACTTCAATATATTATTATTATACAATATTGCTTTTTTTTTTTTACCAAATATTATCTTTTATTAAATGCTATGTATGACTACATTAATGATAAAATGTTTGTATTCATTTAAAAATATTTTCCTAGCCATTGTAATTCACACGATGGTGTTTGAACATTTGAAGTTGAACATTTAAAAAGTTATTTATTATAATACTTTTTCCTGGACTGCAATTCGCTTTATATTAGTATATGTTTTCCTAGTACGATATAACAATAGACTTTATTAAATTGGTTTGATATAAACTTAATTTTCTTTTTAAATCGCAAAAACCGCCTTAAATTGAAAATGCTTTTAATGCTACCGTTAAATGCTTTTAAAAACGAAAAAATGCCCCCTTCAACATATTTTTCTTCCCTCTTTCATTTAAATAAACCTGCAGATCCATCCCCCATGGGTCATCCTTTTCCGCTGAAGTCAGCCCCCGCATTAACCGCCTCTCCACCTCCCTCGACCGACTCTCGGGGACCAATAATAACGACACAACCAATGACGACCTTGACAATGATAGCCTTGACGACGAGGACAGCCTCCCCCGCTACACCTCCACTCGCTCCATCACCGTGGCCGCCAACCCTACCAAGACCAGGCAAGAGGGCGGCGGCAGCGGCGGCGCTAAGATCAGCGGCAGAGTGGGGGGCCCTGCTGTGAGAGGCAGACAGAGGGGCTATAGTGGCGGCGACAGTGGCAGTCGTGACCCGAGTAAGAAGCAGGAGCTGGGCGGCTCGTTGCATCTTTTGTCGCAACAGAGGGGGCCGCTGGAGTCGGCAGGGTCACCGAAGAAGGGCGGCAGGAGATATGCCCCGGTTGAGGTGCGGGCCAAGAGTACCTCCAGGTGAGTCGGCTGACTGTGTTGTGCCTACCTAACATGGGCGGGGATGTGTTAAGGTTAGGCTTGTCGTGTGTCCGACAGGAGCAGTACCTGTTTTTGTTGTGTTGTTAACCTGCGACATGGGTTGGGTTGTTTATCATCAACGTGGGCAGCGGGGGGTGGCTGGGGGTTGTGGCAAAACATTAAGATAACTTCTAATTAAAGGTAGTTAATGTAGATATTTGATTAAAGGAGTTTCGTGATGGTTGAATGTATTCTAAAGATAATTAAGTGTTTTTGCTTTCACCATGTTTAATATTAATATTCATTTTCTAATGATATACTGTTACTATTATTACAATTCACTGATAAGAACAAAAATAATAATTTATGTTCACTGATACATTTTTGTAATTACCTGATACAATAATATCTGACCTGTGTCATGACACAATCAATTTAGTATTAATTATATCAAATATAAAACACCAAATAAAATGTTTTATTTTGATGGTTGATATTAGAAAAGTTATTAGAAGTCGTGTTTTGAAGTGTGGCCTAGATAAAAATTATAGAAAACATTTTGTTATATTTTTTGTATGTTTTTAATCTTATTTTTTCTATTAATTATAATGTTTTCAGATCACCAAATTTAAAACTTGTGAAATATAAAATTACAGCTTATAGTATCATTATGTGTGTCAACTTGCTTCATATCTTTCATTTAATTTACTTGTTTGGTTCATATTACATTGTATGATGGCCAAAAGAGTTCACTTGAGGATGATTCTAAAAATCGAGAAATTGTAATTCGTCACAATTTGACAAGACTATCCCACGTTGAATTCAATTAATATTGAATGAGGGCAAATTAAATAATATCTTGCAGACGTTTATTGCCAACCAGCTTTTACATTTTACTTTATAGATATAATATTATATCTTCTTAACGTTTCAGAATTTCAAAAAAGATTTTTTTTATAATGCGATTATTTTTAAACTATGGATTTTGTATAGGGGATATATAGTTCATCAGAATAGCGGCGATTATCTAGAGATTCAACGATCATTTTGACTTGGTGACCTGACCGTAACAACCCCCTGAATACAGTGTTGACAACAACGGCGGTCTCTCACTGTCCCTCTCCCTCTCCTACTCCTACTCCATGGATCCATCGATCAGGAGCTCACCGGGTTCACAGCCAGCAACTGCCGCTGGAGCAGTCACATCGCAGCTTTCTCTTCCGGCCCCTTTTCATCCGGTCGCACAGCTCGCGTGTATCTAGCTCGCATTCCAAGAGATGTCATGATTGGGACACACTGCAGCTGCGGATAGTACGGAAGACCTGGATATGGCTGGCTCATACTTATTTCATGCAGCATAGTTCGGTGGATCACGCGATTGATCACTTGTTGCTATCAGATAATTCGGATATGGGTGGAAATTTATAGTTTTCTGTCGGATGTTTTACCTTCCGTGGTTCAGGACAAGCTAGGACGTCGTGTAATTTAAACTTAACACTTGAAAAAATCCTAATATTTGATGTTTCAATTTAAATTCTAAATTTAAGTCATTACCTTTTTTTTATCTGTAAATATATTGAATAGTTTCAATAGTAAAAATTAAATAAACTAATTTTCCGTTTCTTGTCCAAAATTTGCCGGCGTCATATTTTAATATTCTAATAGTATTAATTTCGAATTATTCTTTCAGTGTTCAGTCAGACATAGTATAGACAGAATTGCAGAGACCCATCTTAAACGGTTGATATAAACTCGTATACACTTTTATAATAATAGCACCATATTTTGTATAAATATAATATAGGATGATACCACTATATCATTTATATATGCCTTCGTAGATAATACACGTCCTGTTCTGGAATTTTGTGTAGCATTTTGTAAAAATTATTTAAAAGTATTGAAATTTCATTCTGATATAAACGCGAGCACCCTCTATTTGATTGAGGCTAGTAGTCATATTGTGATCCACTCTATTATGTTTTATGAAAAAAGTATGAACCAGACGTCTTTAGTGTTCATTTTCTGGCGAATGCTGAATGTTGTTTATTGTGTTCAGTTTCAACCACTCACCTATCCACACTGTCCTGTTGTGTTACCTTGAGAAAGCATGCTCAGTTCAATCAATTTTTTATGTCGATACTTGTTTGTTTCGATAACTTTTTAATATATTTGAATTTTGTTATATATATATATATATATATATATATATAGAAATGTAAGCAATGATTAAGTCCAGTTCTTTTAAATTTTTATATTTCAGTTCCGTGTGGTGTTATATTGTAACTGGTTATGTAATTATACTGTTTAAAGTCAATCACCTCATTTATATATAATGGTTTGGGTTTTCAGCACTGAACGGTCTGTTGTAATGATTATTTCAGTTTTATTGGAAAACTGAAATAGGTATCATCGTTCGTTGATAATTATGACTTTTTTTATTATTAATTTGTAGCTTTATATAATAAACCAGAGTTATTATAATTACAGTTATGAATAATAGAATATTTTCACTATTTATTTAGGTACAAAAAAGGTTCCTTATAAATTAAAATCTGTGTATGTATCTCAGCAAATATACAAAGATATCTATTAAATTGTGTTAAACTTTTCTATTCTTTGTTAAAATACTCACTTTTGTTGTAAGCTTAAAACAAACATTTTATGGTTTAAAACACACTTTATTTTCAATCGAATTTTAAAGCAAACCATCACCTTGGAAGTAATTGACGTAAGTTCTTTATTTATTCTGCTACCAAACCAATGGTGACTGAAAACAAACTCACTCCCTCCTCTGATCTGTTTTCCCGTATATCACAATATATATATATTTGACGTCAGGAGAATATTGTACCTGTCGGTGTTTCGGGTAATTAAACTTAATTATCAAGTCTGGTTGTGGTAGTTTGTAGACATTCAACTTTTGCTTTTTATCTATAATTCCCTGCTCGTTTCTAATGTTGTCGGTCTATATATTCTTTGTCGTTGCTATACACAACATGATGTGGTGAATCATATTAAAAGATCATTTATATGATATTTTTTCAAATGCAATGTGATTGTGTAGTTAATGAACTAGATGTGTCGGAATGTTTTTTTATTATCTATAGGCGTGAGCTGCTGCAAACTTAATCATCTGTACATTTCTCATTTAGTTTAACTAAACCGGGTCAGTAATTATTTACGTTTAATTATGTATTTTTCTTTATTAATTTAGATTAGTTTATTAAGTATATATGTTTTACTTTAATTCGTTTTAAATTGAACTGACTGTATCATTCGGTTCAGCTATACTTCAGATTTATTTAAATTATAAGAAAAGTAATGATTATTCTCATTTCTAAGGTGGATTCTTTATATAATTACATTTTATATGCTATAGTTCATTTATAAAACCAAAAACATTCCTATATAAAATTCTGTAAAAAGATAGAATTAACTCAATTTTTTCGTAATATTAACAAATTTACCGACAATTGCGATTAAAATTTACACATTTATTTATATTTACCAATTAAATTATGACAATACTATTTTCTATAAGATTTTTTATTAATATCATGTTCATTTTCTAAAATATTTGGCTTCCAGGCTTCTTTTTACATTTATTTAATACTACGTTTCAATATCCATTAGTAATATCGTATACTGCCTATATCATACAACTTTAAAATAGGATATCAATGCATTCTTTTTTGTAGCCTAACACAATTTAAATACGTTAAAATCTTAAATTAGTCAATTTAATTATGATAAGAACAAATTTGTAACTCCAATTATTTATTTTTGAGGCTGATGTAATAATGAACCCTGTCTTTTTATTCAAAATCTCTTGCCCATCGCATATTTCCCTACGCTAACTCTCTGTGCTCCTGTATTATTGTGTCCACAGAAGATGCCACATCCCAGTCCACCAGTACCGCACCTCCCTCAACTACACCACAAACTCACCCCGTCTCACCAAGTCGTCCAAGCCGTCGACCACCTCCTCCCTACCCGACATGTCCTCCGAGAGAGCGCTCGACGATCTCGACTCCGGTGCAACCGCAACAACAGCAGCAGCAGCATCAGCCGACTCAACCTTGCCTCCCTCATTCTCCGCCACCGCCTCCCCCGCCGTCGGCGGTATCTTTAACATCAACACCGCGCCCGCCAGCCCCACCGGCCGCTGTCGGCCCATCAACAACAACAAACCCCTCCGGATGGTCATCACCAAGTGTAGCCAGACATACCGCTATCGGACCATCTCACATCCCAATCTCCCCGGCCACGAGGCAGCAGCATTCTCACCCTCGACATCATCATCACCGTCGACACCGGTGCCACCGCCGTCCGGTTCTGGTTGTTCTCGTCCGGACGGCCGGCGGGGACAGCCATCCGGTTCAAAAACATTCTTCCCTCGAGCGGAGGCGGCGGCGGAGGCGGCGGATGACCGTAGTCGTCCAATCACAATTGTCTTTGAGAGCGGTTGTCGGGATAGTTTGTCCTCGACGCGGAGTGGTGGTGCTAACGAGGTCTATGATATCGACCGTTACAACACCGTTGAGAGTAGTGAATTTGACTCGTCTTGAGTTGTCGTTCTCTCTTTCTGTCTCAATTTTGTCTCAAGATCAGATTTATTTTCGACTTTACTCATTTAGTGTAGATATTTTAGATGTTCAATTGAACTAAATTATAATATAATATGACATGACTAATATACTCATCCAATGCAGTGGCCACACTATAATCCTCGTTAGATCTAAGTGCTGCTATAAGTATTATTATAATATTTCCATGTTTTATTTTTCTCGTTATATTTTACTTTGGATATATTCCACTTTATCTTCTAAATGTAACAACTTCTATCATTATTATACATGGAGTATGCTTCATTATGATGACATTTGTAATTAAAGTAGATAATCACAGTGGCTTATTTTGATTACCGTAATTTTATTGCGCATATGACGTAATTAGACATTCACCCCTTTATCAGTGTTAGACAACATTTAAATGCACAGTTCATTTCGCATAATCTAGAGTTATTGCCAAAATTATTCAATAAAAATCCATATTAGATTAGTTAATTTAATATTTATAAAAAATGTAAGATGAATTCTAATTTGCTTTTTATACAGATCGGAAATTAAATCTTTGCACCTTTCGTATTCTAAAAAAAGTTAGCATTAGTCTACTGCTTATCACTATTGAGTTATTAGCTATTTCTATATAATGATAATATACTTTAAAATAATTGCTATTATCGAAATTATATTGGCCTAATCCCGTTTATTTAATCTGGATAAAGTGTTAAGTCTCATTAAGCAGGATTACTCGAAATCAACTGTATAAATGTTTTAAAAAAATTATATAAAAATTATAATATTTATAAAATATATAAATATATATATTAAAATATATAATATATAAATATTAAAAAAAAAAATTGTATAAATGTGTTACTTCATAACATGTTTTAACAGTGAGCTATTGCCAGCTTCCTTTGCCAATACTTTCATACATTACAAAGATCTCTAATTTGACTATTATTTTCATCCTATAATTCCTATATTCCATAATATGTTTAATTTTATTTTTATTATACTTTTTTCTGGCTTTACGTATCACAGTAATTGCATTATAAATCGTTATTATAGTTACCACGTTCAATAACATAATATCATATATAATTAATTAGTAGGAGATGTTTCCAATATTGTAAACATTTTTTATGTTTATTATATATATATTCTTAATTTGATAATTTTGTATATTGTCGCTTTTGTCTTCAACACATAAATATTATATATTTTAATGGTTTATTAGAAAATACATGTAATGAAATACCATCATAAACTTTATTCGGAAATTTCGAATATGTTTAATTTTGTGAAAATTCGTTTTGTTATTATTATTAATGTACTTATTTACTATATGTTTTGAAGGTTAAAAAGTATATCCTTCTATATCTTGTCTTACATTATATGTAAAAAGTAGTAATTAATTTAATAATAATAATAACTTAATTATATCTATGAAACACATTTGAATAAGGCTATACTTAACTGTGACATATTTTATGTTCAAAAAACCTAATTTTTCTTGTGTAAAAAAGAAAATGTAGTGAATTTTACTTCGAATATTGTCTTAATTAAGCATCAGTATCTCGCGTTGATTTACATCCTAAATCCTATTAAATTGTACAACACAAAATGTCATTTACTAAAAGACTTATAATAGTTTATAATAGTTTATAATATTGTGATATATTATGCAACTGTTCTCTACTTCGTTTCGTTTCTAATGTTCCATGTATTCATGTATTCCATTTTAGAAATTATTTCTATCCTTTATATTTTGTGACCATTTTTTATGAGATTAATGAACTATGTAGTAAACTGTATTTATGAGTGCTTTTTGTAAGCTTTGCTGTTAACAGTATTCATGTATTTTCTGTTTAATTTTTTCAAATACAAAGCATCACTACGACATCACTATAATATGTTTCTATACTTTCATTAAATTATTTACAATACTGTTTTATAGTATAATATTAGCAAAATCATTTGAAACAAGTAAGACTTGTAAGTTGTGTTCTCCAGCACTCAGTTCTCCTCGATGCAAATTTTCTCCCTCAACAATGAATTCCCACGAATTACAATGGCGCATCGCCTTGACTCGCACTGGTCGTTTTTCTCGCACGGGCCACTAATTCCTACACGACCCCTACGGTGACCGTCCTTGGCACAGTAGTGAAGCACCTGACTATACGGGAAGCAGAAGTCCGAGAAGCACTCGGAGTTCTTCTTACAGGGTCCGCCACCCCCCACTAGGCCCTTTTTTGGGGAATCTGTCGCACAGAACTGTAGGCCATTCACGTTGACGCACTGGCCAGAGAAGCACTGCTTGTCTTTACGACAATGACCGCCCTCACCAACCAGACCTCTTTTGCCTGACCCTTTCGCGCAAAAGGGTTGAAGTTTTTTGAATCCGTTGACGCAGTAGTCGGAGTAACATTGCTTATCTTTTTCACATGGTCCACCGCCACCTATTTTACCTATGAATAAGGAATAGTAAAATAAGTGTAATGTTTGTAAATTATATTATAGTATGATTATTTATAATAGTTAGCTTATGCAACATTTTTATCAATATATACTTTTTACATGCTGTATTTAACTTATAAGTGATATAAATAATTTTAGTATATAGTAGAATAAATGGAGGTCATTATGAACCCACTCTTTTCATATAATCACGTGACTGTTTAAAAGATTTTCCTGATAATTTCAGTCAGCTGGCTAGTTCTCTATCTGAATTTTTGAATTTTTGGTTGTTCACGAATAGTGTATATACATTTTTATTATTAATGTTTAACATTTTAATCCAAACGTTGGTCAGTTGTTATAGATCAGATTGAAATATGATTTTGTAGAAATTTAATAAAATGATATTTTAAGAAAATAGCAACATTTTAGATAAAACATTTGTAACAATTTGATGAAAACCGTGTTATACGGAATACACGTTATTTTCCAACAAATATAATTAAATCCAATGTATTAGTACCAATAACTAATTATTTAAGGCATATGTGAACCTAAATTTTTGAAGTATCCTATATATTTACTTATAACTTAATTTCTAAACGCGTATATAAACTATAAACTATTATTACTGCAAATGTGTGTATTTGTGTTATAAACTAAATTTATCCGAAATAATCTGTAGTTGGACATAAAACTTATATTTGACCTGATCTGTTTACGTCAAAGATATTAGATAGATAAGGATCTGTTCAAAGTATTAATTCAAACTGTAGTTAGTACCTATATTTAAATCAAAATTTCTCGGTCAGTCAATTTATTACTCCTTATAAAAAACATGTCTGTCGACATCTGCTGCAACTTGATCAACTTTGACAACAAAAATCTGTCAAAAATTAATAATATTACAAATAGAATTTACACCACAAAATAAGCATAATCAATTTATGCTCCTATACTCATTATTTCATGAAGATAGTTGATCACACACTCCTAAATAAATCACGAAACAAAACAGTTCACCCATTTTTCGTTCATAATATTTCAAATATAGTCTAAATGTTATCAGTTTTTAAAACGTTTGTTTTCTCAAAAAAATATTAATTTTACTATTACATTTTTTATTCCCTGCCTAACAATTTTCTTTGAACCAAACCAAATTTGTATGTATGATACAACATTAAATATTTTGTACATATTTATATATTTTGCTGTTCTATGCACTATACGGATTTGTGAAGCATGCATTACAAAACACAACACTTATCTTATATGTTTGGTAATTTGAGTAAAAAGTACATAATTTTGCGTTTGTAAACTATATAGCTATGTTCTAGAAATAGATTTATACAATGTAAAATATAGAAATTAAAAAAATTATATTGAAACTACGCAAACTATAATTTTTTATATGAAATACATAACTACCACCATAAACGGTATTGGACATGAACATGGTTGCACTATACGACCACGTTAATCATCAGCACAAAAATCACGACGGGCGCAAGCAATTACCACGATTTCAATAAAGAGAGCAATATCTGTAACGCTGGTGAAGGGTCAGGTGATCATTTGAATAACTGTTATTATTCAAACAATGATTTTTCATACACAATGTCACGTTTTCTGATGTGAAAGTGATTCCGTTAACCATATCGTTTTTTATCAGGAGCGCATATTTTTTGCATTATATGGTACAACAATTTAGAACATTTGACAAATATATATATTTTTATATATACAATGTATATGAAAATATTTCCAATTTATTTAGCTCAAATAATTTTTTAAAATTAATAAAATTACGAAATTGTGAATTTAGAAATGCGCTGGTGGGAATAGTTTGGAAGGTTTATATAGTAAATGGAGTGGTACCTCCTTAAATAAACCATGTCCTGGAAAACAATGAAATTGTAATTTGATACGTACATATGATTGAAATTATGTCTACGCATTTTTCAAATAATTTAATACCGTGCGCATGCATGTTATCTTCAAATAGATTACCATATAAATAAATCGAATTTTGTCAATTTTAGATATTACCGACGTTAAAAAATTGAAAACAAATGAATGAAATCAAATCTGAGTTTTTGTAATATAATTTAGGAAAAGATCAAAAACAAATTTTTCATCCAATTATTATTTAAAAACTGATTTTAAAATAATTTTAGAAAGATATCTTGATTATTATATCCATACTAAAAACTAATAAGTCTCTGATTATATGTCAATGATTTCTACTAATCGTATTTTTGGAAATTATTGTAGTATAGTAAAGGGTAATTTATTGATGAATTACGGATAATACATAACTTTAGCCTAAATGTTGATTTATGATAAAAAACAGGTAATATTAATATTTAAAAACGACAACAGAAAAATCTAGACGACAGTGTTCGAAGTTAGTGTCACGTTTTCGAAGTGCATGTTTAATTTATACGGTTCTAATGATATCTTTTTAAAATTTATTAGCCTATATTATAATTTTTAATTATGTTTTTCGAAAACGTTACATATTGGAAAGACTTTTGCAGGAACTTTAAATAAAATTTATGATATACAATAGATTTAATTATATACAAAAATATATATACGTTTTGTTAATTATATAATATTATTTACGTAAAAGCTCCAAATTTTAGTAACATTTATCATCATTTTATGTACTGTTCAATTATTTTCATCCGGCTAATATCCGTACGGAAATTATCTGAATATAAATTTGTTTGATGTTCAAAATGTCTGTGAAACAAAAGTCAACACAGTAGTACAATGTAGTTTAGATGGCGAAGGGTTTCTTTAATATAATTTTATAATATTATAGAAAAACAAAATCTTCAATACGTATTGTAATTTATTTGAATTTTCAAAAATTGACAGTCTGTTTATTGATTTATTGATATATTTCTATTAATTAATAAATGTAATTTTTATTATTATAAATTTGATTATTATACACATAGATATTTGTTTTGTTTTACTTACTCTTCAATTTATGTTAAAGTAACTTAAATTTGTTTTAAATTGAATGTCTTCTCGGCTAGAACTGTTGAATGAATTATTGATTCATTGCTTTATCCGATCTCTATGTATTTAACCCATATATTTAAACAAGTATATATTGACTATATCATAGATATGGATTGTTTGTTTATTCTTATATATTATATATTCTTATGTTTATTCTTATATCATAGATATGGATTTTTTGTTTATTCTTATAAGAGAGAGACAGGATACTATTTATATCTGTGGACTATATATTATAGTATAAATCTATGATTATGCCATAAAAATTAGATTAATGAACGAATCAATTGTTGGTAAAGTGAAACAAATCCGATGTATATAATATGTATTATACACATAAGACATTACATGAGAATTGTTAATAATTATCAGTTATTAACTAACACATTCTTCCGTAATCTCTGCTGTACAATGTTTAGTTGCAATGTTGTATAGTAAATAATTTCATAAATATATGTTGCAATAATAACCAACGGAAATCAGGATTAAAAATTCTGAATATTTAGTAATAGCCTACTAGTAATATAAAGTAATGTGATCTTACCTTTGGAACGGGAATCCGCGGCACAATATGACAAACTTCTAGACTGCCTGTGACAATAACCAGAGTAACATTCTTTATTCTTAGAGCATAAACCTCCACCGCCAATGACGCTAATTACCCTAGAATCACGCGAACAATAACCAGTAGATTTACCCGCTTGGATAACACATTTTCCCGAGTAGCACCGATGAGTTTTGGAACATGTACCGCCTCCACCGATATATCTAGGTCTCCTTGATTCTTTCGAACACACTCGCCGAGTTTTCATATCAATGCAAAATCCAGAATAACACTGGTTATCGGAAATGCATCGTCCACCGCCGCCTACTTTTCCACCCCTTCTACTTGACTTAGAGCAGAATTTCCGCTTTCCGCCAGGGACACAGAACTCGGAGAAGCAGTCTGAGTTCTTACTGCAGGGACCTCCGGAACCAACTTTTGCTGCCACTCCAGATTCCCTCGCGCATAATTTCATACCGCCAAAACGATGACACATTCCTGAAAAGCAGTCATTGTGCTTACGACAAGGCCCACCTTGGCCTACTTTATTCGGTTTACGTGAGTCCTTACTGCATCGTCGAACCCCTGGTTCGAGGGTATAACACACGCCAGAGTAGCACTGACTGTCAGTGCGACAAACATCCCCACTACCCACTTTTCCCTGTCGTGGGGAAATTGTAGTGCAAAATTTGTAGTTTTTTGTGCCATACCTGACGCACAAGTCGGAGAAACATTGCGATTTCGACAGACACCGTCCACCCGGACCGACTTTCCCTTTCAAAGGGGATTCACGAGCACAGAAACTCAGCACACCCATTTTGACGCAATAGTTTGAGAAGCAGTGCTGGTTTCTCAGGCAGAGACCACCTTCACCAACCATCCCGGGTGCTCGTCTTGTCGGCTTGGCACAGAATTTGCGCAATTTAAGACGGACACAGTACCCTGCTTGGCATTCTGAGTGCTTTTCGCATGAAAAGCCACCGTCTAGTTTAGCATTGTTTCTTGTACGACCTGAAAAAAATTACTTTATAGTATTACTGAGATATAGAAGTACAATATTTTAGATGGAAGTTACTCTTTGTCGTAAATAATACTGTTATAGTTATTATAATTTATATATATATATAAATATTAATTTAACGTAATTTGCTTCCAAATGTACTATATTGAGTTCTTATATTGTCAGAAATGTTTAAGAAAGAATGTTTAAGAACATTTAAGAAAAAGAACCAAAGCACCAAAACAAAACATATATGAGCCTTAATGTCTGAAAACTTACCGGCACTGTTTACAGTAATTGCAAAGAATAATATTATTAAAATACCAAAAGGAATATCTTTACACGAGACCATACTGCGTTGTTTTGAATGTTTCATATCAAGAATATATCATAATAAACATAAAACAGTTATTATTGACCTTTTAAATCTGAGCGAGTTATAGTTATAAGTTGTTTGTAACAAGTTTTGAGATAATTACTTATTATCTGTATATATATAGATAAGTACTTTATACCTATCACCCCAGTATATATATATTATATATATATTACATATGTATATAATACATATTAAATAATACAATATGAATAATCCGCTTTAGCACTCGACCACAACACTTGACACCTAACAAATATATAAGGTATATAGCTAGGCTTGGACTAAGTTGAACTATTTTTTTGGAACCACGCATTTTGTTCACAATTATTCTCAAAACTGATAAAATTGTATTTCTAGTATAATATATGAGAATCTATAATAATACTATAGATAGCTACTATGTTATCTAAATAATATTTTTAAATTTTCGTAATGACGGCAATGACTATTTCATAATCATATTGAATATGAGTTTAATTATTTCTTTTACTGAAAATAATTACACTAAATTGTTAGTAATTGATATTTTTATTTTAGTATAGTTTATTATAAATTTAGTATCAGTTCAACAAAATATTTATTATGGACTTTTTGAAAAATGTGTTATAAAGCAATGGTATTATATGCTTAAGCTTTCTTAACAGTGATAATACGCTGCTTCGTTTTTTAAACATACAGCATTAAATACAATATCATTAGTATAAAATAGGTGATAAGGGACAATCAGACATTTCTTATAGTCACTTGTTACGTTTAACACTTAAGAAAGTTTTGGTATGACAATAAGAATGTAAATAAGTATGCTACAAATAACTAAATAATATATTCCAACCACCATCTGTGAAATAAACCGCTATAAAATAATAATATAAATACATTTCTGGTTTAAGTATATTTTAACTTGATTTAAGTATACGTATATTTAAATTGTATATTTTTATATACCTATAGGCTAATTTTACAGGGAGTGGTTTATTTATTATCTATATATTTTATTGTTTTTTTTGTATTCGTAATATTGTTCTCTTTTCATTTGTTCGTATTATTATATCCTTAAAGATTTTTCTTTACCTAATTGTATAGTTGATGTCAAAGAATATAGTCACGCGCTCTATATGCTTTGGTTTATGCATTGCTGATGTTGCTTTTATAATAATCTGTGTAATATCTTTCCGTTCGTCCGTTATTATTATTATATATGGTTGGTATAGTTAATTATGTTATGGTGATATGACCATACCTGCCTAATGGGGGGGGGGGGGGGGGGGAAAAACCCCCCACCCCCCCCCCCCCCCCCCCCCAGTCCCGCCACCATTTCCCTGGCGAAGACAGGGCGAGGGGTGGAAAGAGAAAATTGAGGAGAAGTGGAGGAAAAAGAGAAAAAATTATAGTGATGAGGAGTAAAAAGAGAAAAAGAACGGTAGAATGAAAAATATAAATAATAAAAGGGAGGGGAGGAGAGGGAAAAAAGGGCGTAGGGGAGGAAAATAGGGAGAGGAAAGGGGGGTTCA
>JAUZND010058910.1:0-18456 GCA_034780555.1 Coelogynopora nodosa
TTTTGCGGAAAAGGTGAACAGTCACACAGTCACACAGACACACAAACAATTTTGATCACTTTACTTTATATAATAGACTAATAAAATAATGTAATTTTTTTAACAGAAATTACGAAACTGGGGAGGTTCTTACTCAAATAGAACTCTTAAAGGACAGATCAATGTACAAAATAAAATTTTACTCTATAAATTGGAAACAAATTCTAATCCACACGGAATCAGAAGTATCGACAATAACAATAGAGAAATGCGCTGAAGAATATTACAATTCCATCGTGTAAAAAATAAAAATAAAAATAAAAAATATAATTGATAATAAATAAATTTTATTTAGAAACCACGATATAATTGAATCATACAACGATCAAGACTACTACAATTTTATCCTCGATGATATGGAACTCTCAAAAAATTGCAATATAGACATTTCCTTAGAAGATAAACGAGATTTGACGTTTATTAGTCAAAAAAGCAGCAGTCTTTCGAATCTGTCCTCAAAAAAAGTTACCGTTTTCCCCGAAACTGACGAATTAAAAAATAAACAATTCCTGGAACAATTTCCAATTGATTATGAAAAAAATGACTGTAAATCAATCGGAGCTTCTTGTTGGACAGAAATGGGAGATGTATTGATTTCTACGTCAGATAAAGTGTTGTATTTGGTATTTAAATTATTCAAATTGCTATTAATGATAAATATATAAAATTTTAATTTATTAATTTTTTTTTCTAGTTGAAATCAAAAAATGGAAAAAAAGAACAAATTAAATCCTCCGATGGAACAAATTTTTCTTTGAAAAATGATACAATATTAAACATGCAATTTCACAAAGAAGGATTTTACATTACAACAATAAATGGATTCTTAAATTTATACAAATTAAACATGAATAATTGTACTATTACTGCTGTCAAAAGTATGAAAATTTCAAATTTAAAGTTGACACATGGAGTGTGGTTTGACGATTGTGTATCTCTTGTCACAACAAATGTGGAGGTGATTAAAGTCTTTTGTACATTTTTTTAATTAACAATATAATATTATTTATAAATATTTATATAAATTTTTCATTTCAGCACAATATTTGTTATACGAGATATGTCACCGACTCGGAATTATCCCTTTTTCAAAAATCTATAGAAATTTGCAATGTCGCTTTTGGTCAATATTCACATGTATAAAATACAATTTTTTAAAAAAATTTTTATTAATATTTATGAACGTTTTAGGGTTCTCCATCAATGTGTATTCCTTTTGATGGCAATTCTACAAATTATCTTTTTACTTTGAGTTTGACAAATTATAATTTTGGGGAAATTGTCGGGATTACATCGTTTAATGGGGACGAAAATTTGATTTATGTAAATATTAATTTTAAATAATTTTAAATAATTTTAAATAAAATATATAAGTTTTATTGCTAGATTTTTCGAAAATCTGGATTCTATCAAACACTCAATAGGAGTAACATGTGCGTGGGACAAATAAAAGATATTTCCGAAAAGGTAATATTTTTTATTGTTCTATTAATTAGACTTTTTTTCTAAATAATTCACGAAATTTTACATTTTTAGATTATATTATTAATTTTATTGTTTTTTCAAAATTATTCAAGAATTTTGACATTTTTCAAAGATATTTTTACATTATTTTATTAATTTAACTATTTTTTCAAAATTATTCAAAAAATTTTACATTTTTTCAATATATTTTTACATGAGTTTATTAATCTTACTTTTAAAATAAATTATTAAAGATATTGTAAAATATTTATTTGAAGATTTCATCAATGGCTTCTCATTTAAACCACAAAAATCTAATAGTAATTGGTGATACTTATGGATTTGTCAAATTCATAAGATTTATAAACGGTACAAAAACTACTATATCAATATCACGCTTATTAATGACACAAGTTGATTATCTCAAGTAATAATTTCTTCCTTTATAAAATTATCTAAATTTATAAAATTTTAAATAATTAGATTTTCACTTGATGGAAATGTACTTTTTGTTGGTGGGAAAGATACCAAAGTCTACATTATTGACTGTGGCAGTGACAATACATTCGAACCTGTAGGATTTATAACTGTAACTAGCGAAAACTATATTTGTGCCTCTAATAGTTATAAAAGGGATGATATGAATTTTGTTGCAATATGTCGTGCTGATTCAGATTCTACTGGTGGTTACAATAGAGTTGTTCAAGTTTCCTTTAATTTAGACGATATAAGAGAACGTAATAATAACAATAATTTATTATTTTTTTAATTAAAAAAATATATATATATAGATTATAAAAACTACATTAAATTCAGCGATATTTCTTCAAAAAATGTATATGAAGATTATTCTATTGAGCTACCTGGAAGTATTGTGAAAAAAGTAGTATGGGATATGAGGTTTTCATGTGTAGATATGTTGGTTACTACGGATGATAAAATTGTAGCTTGTGCTACAATTGAAGCAGATATAATGATTTATTCATGTTTGAGAGAAGAACCAAGGATGGTAATATTTAATTAGTTAATGATCATGTGACTTAATATTTTTTTAGAATTTCAAATATTCTCCTATTGAAACTTTAAATTTTAATGGTCAAAATATACGTCTCAGGAAATTATTTTTACATGATTCAATAGCGACTTTTGCAGATAATGGAGTTTTAAATGTATTTAACAATCAGAATAAGGTATATTAATGTAAAATTAATAAAATAATGTAAAAATATATTGAATAAATGTAAAATTTCATGAATAATTTTGTAAAAAAGTTAAATTAATAAAAATTATTTTCTAGTATATATTCGAATCAAAAATATCTTCCGAAACGGGAGAAAAAATAGTTGATATTTTTGTTTCTGTAGATCAGATCTTTGCATATATTATTCTTGCCGATAATTCTGTTCAATGTGTTGAATTAAAGTAAAAAGATGATTTTTAAATTGATAATAAAATACTAATTAGTTGTTTCAATAAGAGATCTTACGATATTTACACAAAAACTAAATCTTCTATAATCAGAACAAATTTCGATCAATTAAGTTTGTTAAAAGAGATTGGAAGCGATAAAATACTGACAAAAACGTGGTTGGATTTAAAAATAAAAGAGGTTTATTTAATATAGATTTCAAACATTTAAAATAATTAAAAAAAAAACTATTAGAAATATCATAAAGAATCTCACAAGCTGAATCCAATAACGTCAAAAATTTTGAAGGACGTTGAAAAACTGAGAATTTTGGTAAAATAATATAAGTTTTATATTATTTTAATAAAATGCATATTTCTAGACCAAAAATATGCTACACAAAAACAAGGAAAAGTCTGATCTGGAAAAATTGGACCAGAAAATGTTTGATTTAGACGCTGATGAACAAAAAAGATTAGAATCTTCATTCGAAAATATTAGAAACGATGTAAAATACCAATTATATACTAATTAATTTATTATTTTTAGAAAATGTCTGAAAATTTGGAGAAAAATGAAAAAAACATTGAAATGGCGAAACAAATAAAACAAGAATGTTGGGAGTCTATGGAAAAACAGGGTTGTGTGATTAAAGTATATTTTTAAAGACTATTAAAATTATTTAATAAAATTTTATTAAATAATTTACTAGGCTTTGGAAGAAAATTATTTCGTCGAGTCTTATCCTATAGAAAAAGAAACTCATGAAACTGTAATTTTCAATGAAAATAAAATTATTAGAGAAATTGAATTGCATGTAACGAAAGCTTCAAATTTTAAAAACCACAGACAGAAATTAGCTGGGAGTAGCGAGTGTTATGGATCAACAGGTAAAAAATATAATTGTATTATTTATTAACTTTGAACAATTTTTGATTAATTTAGTATTTTATAATTAATTTAAACAATTTTTATTTAATTTTGGACAATTTAGGATTAATTTAATATTTATTTTGGACAATTTTTGATTATTTTAGTATTTAAAAAGTAATTTAAACAATTTTTATTTTTAATCATATTCTAGCCAACGATTTTGTTCCACCAAACCCTCTTATTTACAACCAATTTGAACTAAACACTCGCGAAAAAATAATCCGTAACATTTCGTTTATAAAAACCACAATACACGCTGTTAAATTGAAAATTAACGACCAATTTAATCATTTAATGGAGCTGAAAACTGAAGAGTTGAAAAAAATTAAAAATTGGAATAATCGATTGGAATATATTCAATGTGAGCTTTCTCTACCTATAAATATCAAATTATTTGAAATGACTGCATTGGAATATCCTGAAAGGAACCTACAAGTGTATGAGGAAGAGGTAAATGTTGAAAAATATTTCTCTGAGAAGGACAAAAAACAAATGGCTTTTGATAAAGCATTGGAGGATGAAAGAAAATTAAAGGAAAAGTCAGACAGTTGGAGGGAAAGAGGGTTGTGGTTAATGATGGATGGAGTTTTGGAAATTAGAAAGGAGGATTTGTTAAAAAAGGTAATATTAAAATTATTATTTTTCACATAAAAATATTTTATATATTAGGATATACCTGAACCAGAATTCATGTCTTTGATTGAAGAAAGTGAATGGAATGAAAAACAAAAAAAAATTGTTGCAGAATATCATAAAATTGTTCAAACTTTAAGTGATGAAAGAGAACGTTATAAGAAGCAATTAGAGATTGAAAATACTAAATTAACATATCTTATTGAAGAGACGATTGTCAATTTTGATAAACAAGTTTTTAATTTGATAAAAATTCGAATTGATGCAGATATAAGTATCAAACAGGTAAATATTTCTTTTAAAAAATTCATTAATTAATTTAATATTACAGGAGGAATTGAAAATATCACGATTAAATCTTATACTTTTGCAACAGGATCAAATGAAGAAGATTAAATATGATCAGGAGAAATATTTGGAAGAGTTAAAAATAAATCGGGTAAAATTTTATTTTTTTAATTTTTTTAAATTTTTTTCAAAGTTATTGATTATTTTGATTAAAATTTATTTTTTATTTTTTATAAATTCTAGAAACATGCTTTTGAACAAGGAAAACAATGTAAACTTATACTCGAATCTGTAAGAGAACAAAATGATGTTGTAATTGCCGATGATAAACTACTAGAAAAACAATTTAAAAAGGAATTTTACGAAGTTTCACCAACAATATCTGAACAATTGCTCAAGTTGTTTAAAAAGAGACCAAAGTATATTTTTTACAAAAATTTTTAAATATAATATTAAAAATAGGATTTTGAGTGGGAAAGGTTTTTCAGAATCGTTTGTACATGGAAGTGTAGAGAATAATACAAACAATCCTTTCTATAGTAATTTTTAAAAAAATAAAATTAAAAAAAATAGAAAAATTATAATTTTATTAGACAAAATTTCATACGAAACTGCAAGAAATAATTACGAACGAATGATTGAATCGACTATACGAGAAATGAATAAAGAATCTCATTCTCCCGAGTTTTTAGACTTGGCAATTTGGAACAACAAATTTGTACCTTATAGAGAAAGAAAAATAAATAGCGAACAATCGGTATAAAAAAAAAATATTATAATTGTTCATTTTCATTTTCATTTTCATTTTCATTTTCATTTTTAAAATATATTTTTTTAGATTAAATACTTGTCACATTTGAAAGCAGAAATACAAACCCAAATACAAAAATATCATAATCTAGAAAATGAATATAGAAGGCGTATAGAACATACTAGTGATTTACTAAACAAGTAAAAATTTATAAATAAATTTTAGCAATAAAATTAATTAATTAATTAATATTTTTAAATGTTTTTTTAGTTTGGTAAAATTGCGAGAAATTCATTCTGTGAACCTTCAAATACAGATTCTTTTAAAACAGGGACAAGTAGAAGCAAATATTATAAATAATCTTTATGAATTTACAGACTGTGTTTTATTGCATCGGTCGCATATTGAAGATATTAACGTCAGAATTAAGGTTTTAAAAAGGATTATATTATATTTATTAATAAATTAATTCAAAAATTAAAAAAATTTGTTTAAATTATTTTTTAAATACTAAATTAATCAAAAATTGTCCAAAATTAAAAAAATATTATTTAAATTAATCAAAAATTGCCCTAAATTAAATAAAACTTGTTTATTAAATTACTTTTTAAGTACTAAATTACATTCAATTTATTATTTAAAATTTTCAACCAATCTTTAGACGCTTAATAATGAAAAAATATCAATCATGACCGACAATAAACAATTTAAAAAGGGAATATACACTTTTGAATGGTAAAAAAATTATTTATAAAAATTATAATATATGAATATAAAATTTTTAAAAATTATATAGGGAAAAGGAGAAAATGCTCATGACACTGACAGATTTGCTAGACAAAATGAAAGATTTATCTACAATGAAAGTCACTAGAGAAATTCAAAGAGTAAAAAAAAATATAAAAATATAAAAATATAAAGTTTAATTTTATAAAATTTGATATAGTTTCTTGAATCAGAAGACTACGACGAAATGATAATTGACGAAATTCAAACATATGAAAAGACTCTAAGCACTCAAAATAAAGTAATAATAAACTAATAATAATTTATATTTTTTTCAAATTTATTATTTTAAATTATTCTTATTTTTTTTAGTTTCACGAAAAACGCATGGAAGATTACAGTAAAATGATTGAAAAGCTCAAATCAGCAGTATACAACAAAACGGAACAAAATTATGCCTTGAAACTGCAGATTGACGACTTGAACGTTTCTTGTTTGGATAGACATTATATTGACAATACTATCGGTAATTTTTATTAAAATTTAAAAAACTGTAAATAATTTTAAAAATTAAAAAAAAACACCCTAGAAAAAAACGTCAAGGACAAACAGTTTAAAACTTATAAAAAAATTGTCAGAAGACGCCATTTAGTAGAAATTGCAAAGGCACAAGCTCAGGAGGTTGCTTTACTCAGATCAGAAGTCGAGAGGTTACGTATGAGAACGTTCCCAGCGCTGATACAGATGAATGAATTTAAATAATAAATAAAATAAAATAAAATTTATTCATTAAAAAATTATTATTGATTATTTAATGTATGGGCAAATTTCCACATCAATTAAATAATTATTTATAATCGTCTAAGACTCTAGGATTTACCTCACGTAACAACAATAATTTACGTTGTTAATCCAGCCATAAATTTCCAAGGTAAATGTTTCATAATTTTGAATAATCGTTCACAATTTATTGTACAATAAATGCAATAATATTCAATTCAATTTGTTCTCTTGAAAATTAACATTATTTGATACTAAATTGTACTCTAAAAGCAAAAAATAAAATTTAAGTGAAAGTGTTATCGATTGAAAAAAAGTTTCTCTTTTAATTTTTTCATAATTGTATGTATATTGTTATAATTCAACCCGATACATTTTTTAGATTCATTTATCGATATTACAACAGTCTCTCGAGTAATGCAATTAATTGATGACTAAAATTTAATGTTTATGAAAATGTATGCTTGTAAAATATTGTACATCTTGTATATGATATTTAGTTGTTAAAAGTTTTAACTAGGAACCAAGCTTTGTGCCTTACTAAGCAGAATTTGAAACGTAAAACTGTTTACTAGACAAGTTTTATAATATTTGCTCATTTATCAACATTTGACTGGATCAAGTTGTGATTTTTACGTCATGATTGGTATTTTTTTGTTAATTTAAAAATTATTATTTAAAATTATACTTTATAGATTGTTTGGGAAGAGTTCCTTTCGGCTCTCTAGCCGCGTCCATTTTATCTTGCGCGGGAGTTGTAATTTTCATCATTACCTTTTACAAGTCTTTTGAGATTATTGTTTTTAATACTTTTCAAGACTTGTTTGAAATTAAAAGCAATTGGTATGAATATGCCCGTGTTTCGGTCATTTGCTTTGCTTCAATTTCCATTTTGGCCGCACTTGTTAATCTGATATTCGGGTTTATGTGTACGGGAGTTAATAGGGAAAAATTTTTCAAAAAAGAGTCTTTTGTCAGGAGTGGGAGGGTTTTTGCAGTTTTTGTAATTTTTATTGTATTTTTGAATAATGCATATGAAAGGGAGAAATGATTAGTTTGAACAGTCGATAATAAAATTTATAAACACATTTTTTGGTAGTAATAAGGCACAAACGTAAAGGGATAAAAATTAATCTTTAAGGATAATTTTTATTCTTGAATAATGCATATGAAAGGCGTAATGATTAATTTTGAACAGTCGACAATAAAATTATCAACGTGCTTTTTGATAGTGATAAGGCGCAAACGTACAGGGATAAAAATTAATCTCCAAGGATAATTTTTATTCTTGAATAATGCATATGAAAGGCGTAATGATTAATTTTGAACGGTCGACAATAAAATTTATCAACGCACTTTTTGATAATGACAATTTTATAATTAAAATTTATAGTTTATCTTTATGGAAGTAACTCTAAACCTTTTCTGGACAGTCATGGGACTTTTAATGGCTGTTTTTATCTTCATTTATTACATGATAAACATAATCTGCAATCACGAAATTGTCCATCGTCCAGCATGGAAAATCGAACAGTATTGCTTTTCTCTAGATCGATTTGGTATATAAAATTATATATTTTAAAAAAAATTAAAATAAATAAATAGCTTATAATTATAATTTATAATATAAATCCATTTAGGAATATACAGAAACAATTCAAACTACATGACCCAAATATGCGATGATTGGCAGCTACATGAAATGTGCCAAAATGTATAAAAATTAAAATTAATAAAAAATACATAAAAATGAAAGTAATATCATCAACCATGAAAAAATTTAGAACAGAGACAGCGGACTTTTACTCATATTTGCTTTCTGCGCGTGTCTCCTAGTCATTGTTTCAACAGTATAATATTAATTATTTAAAATAATAAATAATAAATATAATTTTTATAGGTCATTTTCATATCCATTCTCGTATCGAGCTATGTCCGACTAAAAACCACCAGAGAACTTCGAATATACAAACAAGCCATTGCAATTGATTGTTATAATTAATATTAATATAACAATCAAACAAAATTTTGTAATAAAAAAATTCACCAATTTTCATTTTAAGATTAATTTTATATTCACTAAAATAATTTTTTTAAATAGTGATAACATTTATTACTATTAATTAATTAATTATTATTTTAAATTTTATAACTAATTTGAATTATTTGCCGCCCTCTATAGGATTTTTAGGAGGGGTTAAATTGGGTTTCTTGGTATTATCATTTTCGTCATTTTCAGCAACATTATTTTCCTTGCAACATGAAATTCCTTGAGACAATTTGAGCAACTTGTCGACAAATTCATTGGTCATTTTTCCATTTATATCAATCAAAAAATGGCTGAAATGTTGACATAAAATAATTAAAAAAAAATAACTTAAAAAAAAATTTTAAAAATACAAATTTCCATCAGTCTTCTTTTCAGATTTGACCTCTTTTTCATATACTACTTTAACATCATCATGTACATGATGTGGGATGAAATGTGAATGATAATCTTTGTATTTTGTGATTCTGTTATGCTCAGTGTCCTTCTTTTGATGAACTCCATTCGATTTGATATCATTGTGTCGTATACTGTTCAAAAACTCGCTCAAATGACCACCATTCTCGATTTCAGAATTGTAATCATAATGCTTGTACTTGTCATCGTTATATCTGTGATATTGTTGAACATTGTTCATTTTGTCGTTGTTGTTCAAGTTTTCTGTTGTTCTAGAAACATGATCGGAGGGATAGTCATATGTTCGAGGATATTGCCTTGTTTTGTTAAAAATCCTCTGCCACGGGTTAATGTTGACTTTATGATAGTAATTTTCATCATTATAATTGTCATTGTCGTATTTGCTGTTTCGGAATCTTTCAATATTGTTTTTGTAGCCCGTGTCGTAAGCTTTGTTTTCAAACAATGGTGCATCGTAAGTGTTAAAGTCTCCATGATTAAACACACGATATTGGTTAGTGTACCGAACAATGAGACACAAGAAAATTAAAAAATTGTTTTTCAGCATGATAGATATAAATTTATTAATTAATGTAAATGAAATGATACTGATAAGAGAATGATGGATTCTTGAAGCAAAAGTGACGACATTTGAAGGATTGTAAGATTAAAAGATTATATATTAGGATTTGTAGCACACGTAACGGAAAGTCCATTTTTATTAATGTTTTATTGTTTGATGGTAAGAGTTTGTTGTTTATTGACCTGTAATATTGTTAATATTGGATTTGTAGTGTATGTTATAACGTTTATAATTAATTAATTATATATAATAAAACATAACAGATTATAAATATATATACGTTTAAAAATTAAACGTTCATCGAACGTCGGCAACACTAATTTTGACACTATAAAATAGATTTAAATTTAAATTAAAATATATTTTTATAACTATAATTACATCATAGTGACAACTAAAGTTTTATTCAAAGTAAAAGTCTAACTAACTTAAAATTATATTCCTGTATTAAATTTATCCTACTAAATTGACAACATCCTACTGTTAACATCTTCAGATAATTATAATGAGATAATCATAAATTTAAAATTCTTGATCTTACAGAATTCCTTTAATTAATCTAATTATAATAGCATTATTTTACAGTTGACGACAGCTACAATGCCTATCAAATTAGATTTTTTAAAATTCAGTTTTAACTGAATATTAAAAGTTGGTCAATAAGAGAACATTTATCTTATATCAGCGCAAATATTTTAACATTAGATAGAACAATTTTAATTGTTATTAATTGGAGTAAATTTAATATTAAAATTCCTAGGTTACAGAATTATTAATTATAATTTAAACTTTATTATACATTGTATACAATGTGTTGCGGTGAATTAATATTATTAAATATTATTAATAGAGCAATTCAAAATGTGCTGTATTTTTTGAAGAAAGCATAATGAAGTTTATTAAAAAGCAACTTTTATGCTTTTTTAGTTTCCATGATAATTATAGTAAATTTTCTCAAATAAATTTTAATAATGAAAAAAAATATAAATTATATTTATTTATAAATAATTAAAATGCACTTCCAACACAGCTGAATCAACTTGAATGTCGCCAATAATTTCACGTTCTTTGTAATTGTAGTTACAAACGAAAACCATGTACTTCCAAATATTTGCAGCTTTGAATGGCCTGTTTTTTGTATTTGTTTTTTTTAAATAAGAAAAACTTCTTTCCACCGATATAGAAGTAGACTGTGATAATTGCAATAAAGCGTAATCTTTGGGAGATATTGTTTTGTCCGTAAATTTCATGATGTGGCTGATATCATTTTCATTTAATCTCTTCTTTATATACGCTTTGATGCCAACCGGGTCGTCGATAAAAGTTATATTATTTAAATCGTAATAAGCTTCTTTAATTGTATACTTTTCTGAAGTTGATGACTATCAAGGGTAACAAATTCCTGTATTCCATAAATATTGTTGTCAATTCGGCAAAAAGTGTCTCCTTTTTTACAATTTCCTTTACATTTAAAACAATCTTTCCATCTCCTTTAAAAGTATTCACTATTTTAACAACGTCTAAGAAATGCTCCGAATAATATATAGCTGTTTTGAGCCATGATCCAAAACGCGTTATAATGGTGTCTGGAGGAGGTCCAATTTTCTGGAACATTGCTGTCCTAGTTTTGTTACGCACAATAGATGTTTTTACTCGGGCTATCAGTGAATTCACATCTTTGAAGTGAGCCATAATTTTTGCACGACTATTGTGATATAAATGTGCAACACATGTGACATGTTTCAAATATCGATAAGTTTGTTTCAGTTTAGTCCCTGATGATGTCATGTAACTAGCAGCATCTGAAAGAAGCAGTCTAAATTGATGTGGTTGGATTTTCATTTTATTCATAACTTCAATTAAAATACTTGTTATAATCTCGGTGTTTGGACTTTTTTTGATGTTGATGCAATTTCTTAGGTACGTTTGGTGAGGATTGTCCATCCTTCCAACTAGAACATTTACGAATTTTTCTGTATTTAAATCGGTTTCATCAATGACAATAAAAAAATCAAGTCTTTCCTTTAGTATTGTCAAATTGGTTCCAATGTGATGGCCCATTTAAGTTCTATTGGATTCAAGTTAGAATGATACGGTGGTGAAAATACAACTTCGTGACCGTGTGCTTCAGCCATAGAACAAACAACAGGAATAACGGAGGATTTTACAAATGAATCGACTTTGAACCATAATTCGGCTTTCGTGTCTGTAACATTGAATGGGATTAGTTTGGTTTTACAGTATTCACTAAAAACACTTTTTTTGTTGGACATCTTGGGAACATCCACCGGTAAAGTTTTGTGGTATTTCGCATTTTCCATAACTATGATACAATTTTCAATTTCCCTTTCCTTGAGACAGTCTAGCAATTTTTACATCCATTTGACAAAGTAAATGTGATTGAACATTCCATGATAGTCCTTCTTCACACCTCCTTCAAAAATATCTATCGTAGGCTTTAAAAGTTTATAATTGCGGCTATAAAACAATATCTTTGTCCTTTAAAGCGTTGGATAGGTTCTGCGTATGAATTATCATCATTATCATCATGGCGTGCGTAATTCACATGAATGTACGATTTGTCCATATAAATAACACGTTTTGTTGTATTATGAAATTTTCTCACGTACGTATCTCTCAAATATTGTATTTTTTCTTGTAGAACGATTGAATGCTTACCTTTGCGGTGGCCACGTTTGTATCCACTGGTTTTAAGAACATCGCTACGATAGTTTGAATTTGCTGACATATACTCCTTTTCAATTAATAATTGTCATATGTCTTTGGCTACTGTTCGAGTTTTAAGAAGACGCCTCTCCCGTAAAAACTGTCGTATTTCCAATTTTACATCTAATTTGGAAATATCCGATTGTATATCATCCCTTTTCCAGGAACCAGCGACTGTTATGTTACCACTGATGTAATCATTACAAACTCGGGAGCATTCTTTATTTCAGTGATTTAAAAGATGTGCTGTTCGCATGTTGGGATCATACGTTTTAGGTTTTCTTCCTTTGCAGATTTTTTTCTTTATTTCCAAATTTTCTAATCTTATTTGGGCTTGTATATAATATATATTATGTTAATCTATAACTAAATTTCCATGGAAACGAAATTAAAATTGAAATTTATTGAAATATATGCTTAAAAGTCACATTTATGTCTACGACGCACATTTTTGTAAATTTTTTTATTTGCGCTGGTTACATTTAGTAGTACAATGCGACTAAAATAATGATGTAGATATTACACTTTTAAATTAATTTTCATGTTTTTTCATATAGGCGAAGTAGGTGTCGCCAACTGTAAATAAAAATAATAAATTTACTGTTTATAAGGTGATAATTCATGTTGCTATAACTTCTACACCCCCCATGATCAAACTTATATATACACCTATTCGATATCACCTATTTTTTTGTGTTTCTTTTGATGTATATATCAAAAAAATCGAAGATGGTCGACTGTCACATTTTGAAAAAATTTATTGTTTTAACGTGGATTCACCCATTAACACTTTCTTTTATTACATTTCATTCTACACTGATACACATGAATAAATCAAATGGTTTAACACTCTAAACATGCTCAAAATTTCAGATAATGTTGTAGATAGATCAAAGTTTAAATGTTAAAAATTTCAATCTGGAAAAATGTCCATTTCTCGAGAATGAGTCATTTACCTGAATTTTAAAATTTATATAAATCAGTAACTATGATCACAAAAGAGCTAAAAATTTCAATATTGCAATAAAGTTTTTATAAAATTTACAGTAACTTGTGAATATATTAATATTTTTATTTAACAAAACTCTTAGGAGAAAAACCCTTCATATGCGACGTTTGCAATCACGGTTTCACAACGAAAGGCAACTTAAAATCTCACATTGGAACCCATAAAAACCAGGTTAAAAACGGCACCACAATGATTCAAAATTTCAACCCTTTGGATAAGGATAATTATAACGGTGCATCTGAATCGATAAACTTGGACTTGTCTGAATCTGCCGAAAATCCACCAATTGAAAAAAAATTAATGACAAAAATTGACATTCAAAAACTAAGAAATAAATTCAACAACCTCACTCGTAACGTGCAACTAAACTCGTCCGATAGCAACGAAAGTGACGAATCCTTATTAAGTACCGATTGCTTGAAAAAAGAGGTTTGTAGTGATCATGAATTGGCGACTATTAATAATTTTGACAAGATTAAAAAGCCTCCTCTATTGAAAAGAAAAGGACATGTTTTGAACGACAGCTTTAAAAATAACATTAAAAAGTTTAAGTTTAACAAATATTCAAAGGAAGATTCAAATTCAAACAAATTGGTGAAATCTAGAGACACTAAATTCCACTCTATAGTTCAAAATGAAAAAAACAACAATCTATTGGGACTGTCAAATAGCAACGAATTGGAAAAGACGAGAATTCTGGCAAACAGTATTTTTCAATCTTATGGGTCTAAAAAGTTTTTATCTTCTACTCATTCGTGTGACACTTGTAGTAAAGTATTTTCTAGTGCTAGTGCTCTACAAATCCATACGAGAATTCATACTGGAGAAAGGCCGTTTGGTTGTCTTATATGTGGAAAGTATTTTGCAACGAAAGGGAACCTAAAAGTCCACATGACGACTCATTTGAAAATGATTAGCCAATCGTGTAGAGATGGGAAATACATTTGTCACGAGGATATTAAACCCGAGAAAATGTCACTTTTGTCAGAATTGGCTCAGTTTATGGAATATGGTATTGATAAGTTTGATAATTCTATCGGGAAAAGGGCAAATTCCAAAAATGTGATGCATTCCATAAAGAATCGATATGAGATGGTTAATATAATTATGCAAGATAACAAATTTGTCGTTATGCCTTCGTTTGACGATATAAAGAAAAACGTGTCCATATAAAAATTGATGTAAATAATGTCGATTTATTAAATTTTAACTAAAATCTAAATTATTTAAGTAAATAGTACTAAGGTTATATTCAAATAGTAGTAAAAGCAAATAAACATCAGCTGTATTTATACAATTTGATGAAATAATTATTCCAAAAATAAAAATCAGAGACACCTTTTTTAGTTTTTAAAACGTCCCAATTTCAATTATAAAAATTGTATTCAAACTATAAATTAACATTTTAAAAATTTAAAAATTTGTACACAAATAAATTGCAATATTATTTCATTTTGCAATAATCTAATTTTAAATTGCTAACCAAATATTTACTCATGTAGAGGGTGGTGGTACCATATAATAAGTCAACATGATTTTAAAGTCGAAATTTCAGTTGAATCTCATTAATATTTTCAATTTTATAGTGTACAGGTAAAACACATGCCCAGGTAAACACTACCCGCATATATTTTTTTTTATTACAACTTTTTATATTTGTATAATGCTAATCTTTACAATGATAAAAAAGTAAATAAATTAGAATAACATCTTAGCCAAAGTCAAATATTTAAACAAGTAACAAAACCACCATCAGTTTAGTATTTTAATATAAATTTCCTCCTTGTTTGAAAATAAGAGAAAAACACAAGAAATGTACAAAAATACGCAACTCAACCAAAATGCGAAGCAAAATGGAATAAATGTTAACAGAGGTAATAATTTACATACTTGTGTCAATGTTGATTTTTAGTTTTTAGTTTTTATTTTTTGAATTTTATTTTAACGTGAATATTAGAAGCTGCTTTGAATCTTTGTGACCAAAAGTACAATTTTCACAATATGAATCCCAACAATTACGGAAAAAACGTAAACAGATTTAATAATCAGAGGGGCAAATATCCAAACTACAACACTCAAAATGGAATAAATCCTGCAATTTTGGATAGCAAGCAATTTACAATGCCCTACAGTAAAAATACTAATCAATATGCCTGGCATAACGGACTTTCAAAATCTCAAACTATTGATAAAGGGGACGTGAAGGATAATTTGATGAGACAGCAAAATGTAATGTCATTGAATCAAAAATTGTTAAACAGTAGATATCTACAACAGAGGAATGCCAACCAGCAAAATCAAGAACTCGCTAGAATGCAATTGAAATCTAAATTGAACGAAAAAAACTATCCTAAAAATATCGCGTCAAAAAATGACATCAATTACCAAAATTTCATAAACAATTACAATAATCTGTTAAATATGCATCCTCAAAATAATCAAATGTTGCAAATGATGGCTAATAATAATCAAAATGTGTCCAATTTTCCTGCCAACAAGTATAACAATTTGATGGAAAGTGTGCCAAAATACGCACCACAGATGAATCTTCAAACTCCACCTAATTTCCCTCGACTACTTGCTAATCCAAATATGGAGGCTTTGAGTAAACAGTATATGGAAATGTACAGTAAAAAATTTCCAATTCCACCGAAATACAACCTCGATCAAACTTCACTTTTATTTAAGCAGAATATTCCTAATCAAAATGCGATGAAACAGATGCAATTGAACAATGAACTTTCTTCAAGACACGTGATTCATCAACCAATTCCTATAAATGGAAATAGAGTTAGTAATTCTCGATTGTGCATTACAGAATGTTTACCGCTTGATAATGTCGATTATATTCCACTGGACTTGTCAAATACGAACCCACGGTCTAAATCACGAAACAGTGTTAAATCAAATGCGTCATCCACCACTTTGGATATAAACGAGAAAAAATTCATTTATGATAAGAACGTAAAGACGGAGATTTTAAACATTTTGCCCAAATTCAAAAATACAGATACCCCGGAACATATCAACTCTGGAGAAATTATAAATTCTTTATGGAGCAAAAAGCTTAATGAACCTTTGGCGGTACCTCATTTAATGAACAAGTCTCTTATTCGTCTTAATAGTGGCAAAGTAAAATCGATATATGAATTGACTGTTCAAGATTTTATAGAGAGTACGAAGAATGAAAAAATGATTGCAATGAATTCTGCAAAAATTGTGAAAATAAGCGAGTACAAAAACAAATCCATCAAGATTTTTTTTGAAATTTTATCAAACGACAAGCAGATTATGGTATTTTTTTAATATTTAAATCGAAATTAATATTTTTTAGGTTTCCATATATTGCAGTCACGAACACCCATTTTTTGTCATGAATAAAGGATGGTCTAGTTACAACCCTCAAAAAACAATAGCAACTTACAACCTTACTGTGAATCAACTACACATTAACGATATTATCGTCTCACTATCAAATATTGAAAAGAATTACGATAGCGACACGGTAAAGCTCAGTTTAAAACACAATATTGAAATGTTGAAATTATCTCAAGAAACGGTCGCGGAAAAAAGAAAATGTGTGTATGATACTGAAACTTGTGCCTTTTTAGCAAAAAGGTACAAAGCATCACAGTCCAATTCATTTGATACTAAATGTCAAGTAAATCCCAAGAGAAAATTCCTCAGCAACTACTTTAAAGACCAAATGAAACTCCAAACAGCCACGGTTAAAGAACCTCCTATTAAATCTATAGACAAATCCCTGAAATAAATTTAATTTGTAATTGGTACATGAAGCATTTCAGACCTTTGTTTATTAACCCTCTCCTCTCGTCGTTTCCTCGATTCTTTGACTTTTTGTCGTCGCACTTCAATTTGGTCCATCTTGGTCTTGTTTCGAATATTTTCATTCTTCTCCTTTTGTATGTATTCAATCAACAACCTTTTGTTTTTAAACCCATTTCCTTTCACTTTTGCATACAAATTGTGATATCTAAAATAATATTCTACATAAAAACAAATTCAATTTTTTAATATACTGGTGTTTGTCAATATGCTTGTCCTGTCTGTATTTTTTGAGTAAATTTCTCAAAACCCTCATTCTTCGCATATGAACTAATTTTGTGGGCATTCTGGCGTTTGCTGTACCTTTACGCTTTCCAATTCCTGTATGTCTTCCTTTTTGTTTCGCCACATTTTTGAGTCTGGCTCTGAAACGAGAATGTACAACGACCAACTGTTTTACAATGACACCATTCTTGATCATTTGGCGTACAGCTTGTCCTATATTTTAATATTTATAATATTATTATTGTAATTTTAATACTTGTTGTAGCATTTCCAATTTCTCCCGCTTCCGTTGGATCTAACCATACTCTGTTTTTTCCACATCCTAGAATGGACGCTGCAAGGCGTCTTTGCATTTTCAAATTACTACATTTGTTATTTAAAGTTTATTATAATTTTTGCATTTTACCTCATGATTCAACTGTCAATATATCGCTCAGGAATAAAGTTTAACTTTAAGTTGTTTTTGTTGTTGTGGTGATTTAAAAAAATAATTTAAAACTTTATTGAACATTTTTGCAAAAATATATGTAGTGCCGTTGCACTAGCAGCATACTATATACTCTGTCTGATCTGTTGCTCTGGATATAAACAATAAAGTCAG